>DWJZ01005585.1:0-13880 GCA_018249125.1 Asbolis capucinus | reverse complement strand
TTAATGACTATTCTAGTTTATTTAATCACTATTCTGGTTTATTTAATGACTATTCTAGTTTATTTAATCACTATTCTGGTTTATTTAATGACTATTCTAGTTTATTTAATCACTATTCTAGTTTATTAATTTTTATATTTATTTAATGTGCATATCTATACCATTTCAGCTTTAGAACTGGCGGGGCCAAATTATAGATCTTTTGTAACCGTGATGACTTGTGTATTTTATACATTGGGCCTTATATTACTGTCAGGCGTAACCTACTTGTTACGTGACTGGAGATCCTTAGCCTTGGCCACGTCTGTACCTTTCTTCTTCTACTATCTCTACTGGTTCGTTTTACCCGAATCCCCAAGATGGTTACTAATGAAAGAACGTTTAGAGGAAGCTAACAATATTCTTAAGACGATTGCGAGGGTCAATGGCAAAGAGTTGCCTGAAGATTACACAGAGAAACTTCAGAGACAAGTGATGGAACAAAAGGAACACGGAATTAAGGAAACCGAATCGGCTAGCGTGTTCGCATTGTTCCGAACTCCAAACATGAGGCTGAAGACCTGTCTGATAACTCTAAACTGGTGTGCTTCTGAAATGGTTTATGTGGGGCTAAGTTACTATGGCCCAGCTATAGGTAGCAATCAGTACATGAGTTTCTTCTTGTCGTCCGCTGTAGAGATTCCAAGCTACTTAGTATGCTGGGTGCTCATGGATAGAGTTGGTAGAAGATGGCCACTTTGTTTATCTATGGTTATTAGTGGAATATTTTGCATCGTAACTGTACTATTACCAAGCGGTACGTATGTATGTTATGCAGTTTTTAGTTTAGGCGCTTAGAATTTAGAAGATTTGCCTTCAGTTAGTACGGTCGACTAAGTTAAGCCATGCAATGTAGGAAGTTCTTCGTAGCGAAATTAAGCGCCTCCGTGCCATTATTCGAATAGCAAACACCCTGGAATAATAATAGACGCTACGACCGTAACATACGGATTCTCTATGCCAGGCGTAAAACGACACTTATCTGTTACATGGCGAATGGATTGGACAACACAAATTAAAAAAAATGTATCTACTCTGTACTCTGACCATGAATCGAACTTGGAATCCCTTGCTTTTTAAACAGCCCTAAAACATGATTTTCTTACGTTTCTACTCAAGTACCGTAGCTTTTTTAAAGCGCAAACCAGTTGTATTGGCATTTGGCATGTATTCATTAATTATTTTGATTGATGTATCTTCAAAAAAATCATTATTTTCAATAATTCTTTCCTGTATTTTTATGCAGCATATTTTTCAACTAACCGCATTTTACAGACGCTCAAACAGAAACTCTAATCTTATATTTGATATCAAAATGCTTTATCTCTGCATCATTTTTGATCATATATCCATACGCTGGAGAATTGTATCCCACTGAACTAAGAGGAGTTGGTATCGGAACTTCGGCGTATATTGGCGGACTGGGCTTGATAATTATACCTTTCATTAATTATTTGGTAAGCAAATTTTTTGTACCATTCATTCATTTTATACAAATAATTGGTATGTAAATAACTATATTATAAGGTCACTAGGTTTTTACATATCCCGTTAAATGCCATAGATTCTCGTATATGTTAGTAATATTTTTATATGTCACAAAATGACCAATAGATTCAAAACAAGATTTTCCCTGTGTTTTTACAGTACCATGAGTATTTATAAAACTAATACGAAATAAAGTTTTAAGATTACTTATCCCATAAAAACCACAGGGTTCAAGTAACCTGGTGCTACCGTTGGTGGTGATGGGTGCAGTGTCCGTGGTCGGAGGACTGACAGCTCTTCGTCTCCCGGAGACGCTTCATTGTTCACTGCCGCAGACTGCAGAAGAGGGAGAAGAATTTGGGAAGGATTGGACTTACCACGATTGTTGCGCGTGTGCCGGAGTTAGGTATTAACTTATCGTGATGACAGTTCCTTAAGTTCTTAATCTCTGTGCCACACTCAGTCTAAACTGTTATTCATATCGCTTCTTGTACCGATATTGATACATATTGTGTACTAGTACATACTTCTGTAGAGCGGCAGTTAGAGCAAGCTATTTTTCTCTTCGATGTCTGTTGAGTGAACATTGTTAAGACCTAAAATCTGAAGTCAAGAACTATACCTAATATTTAAACAATGTCGAACTTTTGGTAAAAACTTAGAATTTATTACAAGTACGAACTTGCTGATGGACGAAAGCTTCGGGTTCGATTCCCGGTTGAGGCAGATATTTATGTAATAGATGATATACCAGGTATAATTAATGACCGCGTGACCCAGGGAATCCTAGAGCCTGGCTAGAAACCATAACACGTAGGCAACAAATATACCTACCTGCCAGTAATATTCGGTTTATCGACCGACATTGTTCATATTTCGTTTACAGCAGAACAAAAGATGCTGACACTTACGAAGATCTTGATCAGTTAGAACTGACGCAAGCACCGTCAGTAGAGGACGACTTACCAGACCTTCCATATCGACGACCTTCGATGAAGAAGCTGGTCCGGCAAGCCAGCACGCTCGAGCCGCAGCGGGGAGTTGATGGAAATTTGAAAATGACGTATTGGTTTTAAAATGGTATTTTATGAATAGGATTAAGGTATTTTTAATGTTCAGTAAGAATGTTTTATATACAAGAATTAAGTAGCTATCGCAATTGACTGCTCCCTAAATTTTTTTGTACAAAAAACCTACGTATACGTATCTGCGTGATGTATAAATCATATCAACATCATACATTCAATGAATCTACAACTCTCTGTATGTATGTACATGCTGATAACAAAAACGGTTGATCTAATTTGAGCGCAGTTTTCGGTAATGCCTACAAATTGAGTTGGGACTTAACAATAAATTTGAGTTTTTTTTTTATTGATTCACAATTGAAAACATAATGTTGGTACGTAATTGGCCCTGATTCGTTAATTAAAACTGCGATTAGTCGGTTACGAAGTTGTGCCAGTCAAAATACAACCTTTAAGCCGGGTTTGGAAAAAGGGAGGTTGCTACTTTGGATCCGCGTTGCTGCTGTTCAGTAGTCCTGTAGTTCCCTTGGCGCCGAGTGGGACTTATGGTCTTCTGATATTGTTTCTTGCGGTGTCTGGGTGCGAATAACATGCGAGGCGCGCGAAGAGAGTTTCGAAATTCTACTGTGTCAAAAGATAATAACCGCCGTAATGTATCAGTGCTGTGACACTGACAGCAGTCTTGTCTTTGGTCGACCAACGACTCACCGTAATCCTCCACAGACTAGAAAAGGAGTACAGACTGACGCAACCTACTTCGATTTAAGGAATACCGTCTACGCCACTTATTTTTACCAAAGTGAAGTGATAACAGATAGTCCGTCATGTTAATTAACTTCAAGTCATTAAAAAGGGTCACAATGTCTCCATATGCGTCCGGTTAGGCCTAGAGTATACTCCACCGCGATGCAAAACTGCGTATTGATAAATATTATAACAAAAATATAATAGAAACATGTAAGGTAAACACCCCAATTATGGACAGCTTAAGAGCAAATTTGTGGTATTTGCGAAATTTTACCAATATAGTGAAAGTTTTGGTACTGAACATACTTACAGTGTGAAGTCTTGTGCTTGTTCAACATGTCTGCTGTGTTACGCGTGAGATGCTGCAATTGTTTTAATGTAATTGAAAAGTTTTTTTTTACCAGTCATGGACAGCAAAAAACCTGCTATAGATATCCAGTAATTGACATGACCTAGTCATGAATACCCAGTAATGAACACCTAGCAAATCAATATATTATATTTATACATAACAAAGTATCAAAAATATACAATAACATTTCAAGGATCTCGCTATTGCATTCCGTATACTTATACCCCAAGTATGTGTAGAATACCTAGTATTGTTTGTTCGAGTTACATAGATTTTAGATCATAGATGTTACGATAATCAAAGTAGTAGAAATAGGAGGAAAAGGAAGGAATATTTAATTAATTGTTGTTTATTTTCTCCGTCTTTCGGATCACCAGATTGAAAATTTCGTATTTACCAAAAAATCTTGTAACTTTCCAAGTTTCTTTTCATTAAATAAATCCGTTCGGAAATATTATCTCATACAAAAAATACTGTAAAGCTTAACATTTTTTAATTTCATTTATTTATTTAACTGATTCCTTAATATACTACGAATGCCTAATGAAAGAGATGTAAAACAGAAGCAATAAAAACACTTTCTGTATGTAAATAAGATTATGGCAGTGCTATTTTTGTAAATATATTTTTGCCAATAGAAATATTTTATTTATTGCTTAAAACATGTTATTATGTTAGTACACTATTTTTTAGTACTTTAGGTTGTTAATTGTTAAGTTATACAAAGTAAAGCGTTTATGTAATAGTAGCACATAATTATAAATATATACAAATAACAGTCCATCCCTATAACTTATCTGTTTTACTACGGATAGTGACCTCACTATACTTGTATCACCGTAGACAGACCTATCTTAATTTTTAACCTTGAAAAAAAAGAGTATTCCGATTTCAAATTTTCCTTGTTATTCGAGTAGCTTGTGTAATGTACGAGCTCTGAAAGAAACTCAAAATTGAATTATCAGTAATAATGCGTAATTCATTTAATGAAAATTTGGGTTTTTAATTACTTATGTTTATATATTATTGTACCATGAACAAAAACCTTACAATCTGTATTATAAATTGAAAAGAAAACGAAAGAAAATCAAAATCACCATGTAGTTACGTCATTTATTTTGATATTTAAATTAAAAAATAATTACAACAAGCAATAAAAGATATGAAATAGATTTGTTTCATTATCGTCTATAAATAAAGCTAATATTTACATTAAGTCTATATCACTGTCTGTCAGGAATGTTAGTGTCAGGCATAACGTGCGAGATGTATCGACTGCGTATTCTATCGGATTGGGACTGGGACCTCCAAGAGGCCTGGGCCTCCAAGTTGTCTTCTGGTAGTCGAGAGTCCGGCTCTTCTTGGTCTGAGCTCTGGATTTCATTGTCCAACAGGTTTGCAGTCTCGTCCATGTTCGAGGTAGGCCTGTTGTAATAAAATAAATATTAATATAAACTACAAAACTTAAATCGAGCAAATTATTCGTATCTTCATTTGAACGAGACGCCCAAAATTTTCTCTTACTAAAATTCTTGATTACATAACAGAGATAACAGGGGAACCGTGGATACGGTACACTTTGAAATATTAGGTACAGAATTACAGTTTGACGGTTAAATGTTAGTGGCCAATTCAAGTGCCGCAAGTTTGTCATCCAAAGGCCTCCGACAAGTCTTAACGATTTCTCTCTAATGGTAACAACCAAGACCCATGGCTTACGTGCCCTTCATAGCACGGAAATGATCATTAATTTTTTTTTCCATTTCTTCTACATCACTTCATGTTACAAGGCAGCCCGAATCTCATGTGAATACGGTGACCATTCTGTACTATCGGCTACTCCCACAACAAAGATCTACTCACTCTTTCAAAGCCTCTCTCTTGCTGGGCGACATGTTGAGGACACCGCTGCCGGCTGAGTCGATGATGTATATAAGAACGGCGGCGATCAGCGACACTAAAAATATAATTATTATTATATTTATTTTTTTACATTATGATGTGGGTATTACAAGTTAATTCTCATTTGTTTTGGTAAAGAAAAACATCGTGAGGAAACCTGCACTCCTGAGGCTTCTCTTTATAGTTTGCGAAGGTTTGTGAAGTGTTTCAATCCATACTTGGCCAGGGTGGGAGACTTTAACCTGCACCCCTCATATTTTGAAAGTAGACAACCCCAGCAGTGGGTCAATTATGAGTTACAATGTGTGATTATGATGATAATTATTTAATGCAAGAATATTAAATGTATTAAATAAAAAAATTGCTAATGCAGATAAAAACTATGCTATCTTTTGAGTTGAACCCAATAATAAATACTAACAAATTTTATTAAAATCGATTCAGCGGTTTTTTTAATGTATCAATAATTAATAATTAAATAAATACCTCTAGACAACTAACAGACTACCATCTGAACCCAAACTAAGCGTTAGATGGTACTATGTGATCAGAGAACGAATAAAAATACATACATATATATTTACATCCAAGACACGGAACAAACATTCCTGCTCATCACAGAAAAGTCTGACCTGGATGGAAATCGAATCCACGACCTTTGGTGTAGCAGTCAAGTTCACTAACTACTAGACCAACCAGCCTGTCAAAAAAAATCCTTATATTTTATGATTAAACTTACAGAACAAACAAGACATGAAGAACATCTCCAGCATCAGGTATCCATAGTTGTCCACGATCGCTCCGGCTAGGATTATAACTGTTGCTAATCCCAAATTTTGTACAGCTTGACATCTGCGTTCAAAAATTAACAATAATGTCATGAGTATTCAAAGAAGCCAACAAACTATGAGTGGCCCACTAATGAGTGTGGGTCTCAGGAGCCCTGGATCATATTCCACCACGCTGCTCTAGTGGCTAGTAAACCTGAATTCTCCGAGTGAATAATGACAGCAGCAGCGCTCTTATGCTCCAGGGCTCTTCAGGGTTTCAACCTGTGGTAATCGCGTTATTGGTCTCGCTTTACGTCTTCTTTTATCATGCGTACCGCTAAGGACTGGAATAAGATACCCACGTCAGTATTCTCATCCGAATACAATGTAAATTACTTCAAATCAAGAGTGAATAGGCTTTTGCTAAATTAGCACGCTTTTCCTCCTAGACTTCATTGTTGCTTTCACCATCAGGCGGGAATGTGGTCAAGAACTAATTTATTAAATAAGATATAGTAATTATTATAATTATCGCTCCGGCTTAGTGACTACTAAACCTGATTAGGTTTACTAACCACTAGATTAATAGGTCAGTTTGATGATAAACAAAAGACGTAAATAAAATCTCACATTCCGTAGGCCGTTCCCAACTGACTCTCCGGTACTATGAGAGCCACGAGCGGCCAGAGTCCACTCGCCAGCAAAGAATACGATATTCCTAATGAGATCTGAAATACAAAACAAAACATAATGATAAAATTAATTAAATCAATTAATAATAAAATTTATTTAATATGTACTAATAGTAAAGAAATAATTTTTAGTTTGTTTGTAATCGGTATACTCATAAACTACTACTGAATCGATTTTGAATAGCCTTTCGCCATCACGTAATAGGATCGACAAAGGCTATACCGGAATTAAAAATTATTTATCCTCGTTGGTAACTAAATTATATGGTAACCACGCGTCGACTGGGTTCACCCGAAAACAAATCCGCCTTCACAAGTAATTTCTTTTTCCGAAACGAAGCGACACAAATAAAACATCACTAAAACATGTCGCCAGACTCAAAAACTTTTGCTAGTTATATGTGATGATGATGACAAAGCTCACCACTCCAACGTAGGGATTGAGGAAGGTGAATGCGAGCAACATGTGCGAGCCGATGGTGGTGAGCACGCCCACGATGACCCACATGACATTGCGGCCGGTCTTGTCGATCAGGATGCCGCAGAAGGGGCTGAGTGCAGCGGACAGGAAGTACACCATAGAGTTCACTGTATTCGCCTCCTGCGGCGCGAACTCGAACTTACGCTCGAAGAATAGTCTGAAATACGAACGATGGATTCGATCATCAGTTTTGGTATATATCTATATATATATTTTAGGTTTTAAAGATTATTAAAATATTTAAAAACATAAGCTGTAATTATAGATCCTAAATACAAAGAAATACACAGAATAGGCGTTGCCACTGGTGAAAGATTTGATGATCAATTGTTGGAAGTCAAAATAATGAGTAACGCTAGGATTCAGCACAACTTCTCAATAACTTGCATCGTTAATAAATAATATTCATAACGAATGACTTGGTCAAAACTGCGTCGAAAATAATCTCAGAATTACATTTTAAAATAAGATTGTATATTTACAAGCTGTTATTTAACTGCAGTGTATATTTGTATGTTAGTAAATTAATATATGTGTTTTGTTACGGGTCAAATCTTGCAAGCTTAATAATTAAGGCTTGTGTTTTAAATATTTTAATAAAGCTTGTTTTAGTATCAAAACAATACTTACTTCCCAAGCGCAATAAACGGGAATATAGCGAGGTAGTAGGCAACACAGATGAAAGCGATGAGCCAGAAGATGGGTTTGAACCGCATCACGTCGAGCAGACGGAAGGGCTGGTCTGAACCTGCCGCTGGCTGCCGACCCTCGATTCTCTCGGCACGATGGTCCATCCAGCCCATGATCAGGGCACACACCAGCGAGAATAGACAGGTTAATGATGCTGGAATAAAAAATAAATGTCGATAAAAAAATGAACTGTAATTTTCTAAAGAGAAACTCAAACCATTTATTTCATGTACGTATTTACAATACACTTATGAACATCACATGTTCATAGTCTTTGTAGGTGTTTTCAAGACAAGAGTGAATAGGCTTCTTCTAAGTTAATCGGCTGTACCATCTAAGACTTTACCACCAGTTACCATCAGGTGGGATTGTAATCAAGCATTACCTTATTCTGTAAAAAAATCTATTACCGGAAAGGGTCGAAAAGGGTCTACCATCGTTTTATTATTACGTAATCAGGAGAAAAAACAGCAAAAGACATGAGTTCAACCATATTTTTTGGGTGTAGGAAATATCATAATATTTTTAATCAATATCAAAAAAGAAGTATCTGAATTAAAAAAAAATAATAATTATCTTTGTTACATCATAACTTACTTGGTGTACTCATTTTGATTATTTTTTTTATTTGAAAGCTTGTCGTGTGTTCCTATTTAAATTTAATCGATATTTAACTTATTACTTTTGATATATTTTTTTGTTTAATTACTCCTAAACATTTTATACCATCCCTTCAATGCTTATTTTTTATTTTATAAATTTCAACTATGTAAACAATTTTCTCAGTTTATTACTTGTCGATATAATTTTAAGGCGGTTTTTTTTACATATCTATTTGTAATTAAAGTCGATAATACACTTTTTAGGTTTTGCTCATGTCCTACTTAATCAGACCACAGCTACATAGGGAATATGTAATCTTAGAAATCTTTCAATCTTAGAAAACGATCAAATCTCAGAAAACAGCTAAAGGATACGAACCCATGAACAAAGTGACGCCCAGCCGCTCATACCCACTGTAGTACTTAGCAACCCACATATAGATCGGCTCCATTACCCAGAAGTTGACGGCACTGCCCAACCGCGAGAATGACAATTGCAGTCCAAACACCATATTCAATTCTTTCCCCTTGAACCATAGCACTACGTAGCTGTTCACTGCTACTTGTAACGACTCACCACCAATTCTAGAAATTTGTGTAATGAAACTTAAAAAAATCTGATAAAATATTCAGTCATATCAGTATAAGGTGTAGATACTGTCGCTCTCAGATTCGTTTATAATCACTTAAATCGATCATTAGTATAGAATTTGATTACATTCTGTTCTAATGAGCGTTTGTAACGGTTAATGATTCTGGGTGCAGTAGTGTTTTAAGTATCAAAATTAAGCGTGTAATCATTGTTTAATCCATACTAATATTATAAATGCGAGTGTGTTTGTTCGTCTTTGACGTCGAACGGAGACATAGATTGACGTGCAGTTTTATGTGGAGATAGTTGATGGTTTTGAGAGTGACGTGGGCTACTTTTCATCAACATTGGTACCACACGGATGGGCCCTTGTAGAATAATATATTAGTAAGCTGAAAAACATCGAACAAGTCGGGTCTTTAGCATACAAACCCCTAAGTACTCTTATATTTGAAACGTTACTGACACGAGGCCGATGAAATTACAAAAATGGAGACAATTTAACATTATAAAGTAACATTATAAAGGCGACGTTAACTCGTCCAGTCTGTCTGTTACGCTTTCACGACTAAAACACTGAAGTGATTTCGACAAATTTGTTTAGATATATTTTAAATATCAAGATTTGCAAGCTTCTTTCTAATCGCTTCCATTGTTCATTGCTATTAGTTAGTGACATATTTATTTGACAAGTAGACTCATATTTTAATGCGCATTATGCATAATTTAGTGCAATTTATTACGCATAATTTAGTGCAATCAAATATTTAAAAATGTAATTGTCATTTAATATATACACTGAGACTGGCAATATGTACGAGCTCACTCGTACATCATAACATAACATGTCAGCATTTTAGTATTAGCATAATCTTTCAGTACAATTAAAAGACTCAATATCGACAGACACATTTAAGGACAACTTCTAAGGAATTGGCCCGTACAATAGTGATAGAAAGATCTATCGCGAAAATCAAGAGCTTGAAATTAAGTATGAAAGTTTATATGAAAAGTCATCATCAGCGAATATAACACCATATAACTTAGTATGTGTCCACTGGCTAAAAAATAAATAAATATTTTTTTAGCGTTATTGTAGTTTTAACCTGTGCTGGGAATGAAAACCGTTCCACGCAGTCGTAGTCACGGAAAAAAAATTACATCACATACAGATACAATTTGTATTCCGAATTAGGAAATGTTATTGGTAATGCAACAATATCAGGTAACCTTTTTTTCAAAACATGATAACGAATATCAAAATATTACAAGTTTAAAATATGATGTGTGTGTTGTATAATAATATTGATTCTTACCCAAATATAAACCGTCCGAGTATCATAAGCCAAAACGCGTTAGTGTATGCACCCAGTGCAAATATAACAGCTCCTATGTAAACAATTGTCATATATATAATAGTTCCCAATCTTATACCAAAACATCTGAAAATTACAAACATTTTACAATTATTTTATTGCATTTAAGCCAGACATATTATTCACCAAAACAGTAATCAAGATGGAGTAATCTCCGAGGTATATATTGATAAATTTCAGATAAGTGGTAAATATACTTATAGCATAAAAACACTATTTTTATTTGAATTTTACTAACATAATTTCAACAAAACACTTGAAAAATTAATATAATATTATAATATTCATCTGACTAATATTATACTTGGTTCAATACATATGTTTCTAACATCCCTGCTTAGATATACATAAGTTACCATCCTCTTATGATTATTTTCGGTATATAATGAATTCATAATACGTTAACTATGACCTGGACTATTGGGTCTAGCAAATGTCAAAATGTGACAATATTACAGGCTTCGTTAGACATTAAAGTGACATTTTTGGGTAGAAATTCCTAAAAATATTGAAAACAATGTGGACTTAAGAATGTAGAGAAGACAAAAAATTACATGAGAGTTTTAAGGAAAGTTCAAATTTTTATAATTTAAAATTGCATTTTTTTTTATACGAGCTTGAGTAAGTAAGGCAACAATATGTTATCCGTTGAAACAAAATATATATTTCAACTTGACCATATTTATAATATTTGCTCATTAGCAACAGATAGTCTATAAAAACTATTAATCAGAACATATAAATAAGTACATGTTTTGTGAACATGACACATTGCAACAAACAGCACACACCTACATACACAAGTCAGCTACACAGCATTATAGCACACATCTGTAATTACAATATGACCCCTATTTATTTGTGCTTATACATGAGAGTTGTTATCGCTGACTCATTAAAGCAGATGGTACAGTTTAACAAACATACAAACCTATCAATTAGATAACCACCAATGAAACATAATATGACATTTGGCCAAGAGTATATAGAGTATAATATGGCAAATTGTGATGTATTTAAGTGGGCTTCATTTTTGAAATTATCAGCTAATGCACTTGGCGTGTCATAACAGAAGTAGGAACCTGAAACAATACAAAATATATATTTAGTAACTGCCTCCTCTTCTTTTAAAATATACACATATAAACAACTACTCTACTTGATTCTTGATTTTTTAATAAAATAATTGTTAATCTAAGCTTCGCAAACTACACCAGTGGAAAACATATTCGAATTCATAAATCATCCATTTCTAAGATGAAACAAACAGATCATTCATCAGTGCAACCCATGCATATCACTACTGGACTCAGGTCTGCACTCACAATGTGAGGCGTACCAGCGTCCACCATACACGCCAAGTACAGACTGGTAGACAGACAGATAAAGAGACAAAAATTCTAATGGTGATTGTTTTGGTTTCTATAGTATTATATTAATAATAATATTTATTTAAATCAGACAAAGTCCATAATTACATCAAAATCAAATTAAATTAAAACATAACTACTTAAATAAATAAATCAAAACAAATAAAATTATAAAGGAATGACATTGACTTAAGATTAAAAATCGATATTACATTATCCAAGTAATTCATTAAAATCACATTAATATACGTCAAAAATTACATGTACACAAATTCATATATTCAGCCAGGGTCACTACCAACTATGTTACAAGGCCGTTAATATTATAACAGAGACTTACCAAAACACAGAAAGCACATTAACACCAGAGCAAAAAACCTATGCACTTTATTTGCTGGGTGACACCAGGAACTGGTGGGCAACAAATCGGCTCTTGTACTCGAGCTTGACTCGGCAGGTGCTTCCATTTTCCTGTGAAAAGAAAAACAGTAACCATTATAAAAACAATAATAGAGTTGATAATTGTATTTATTTTTAGTTTACTAGTTTCTCGTTATAAAATCTTAAACCTAACGTTATAAAGGTAACAAGACCCCATCAATAATATACAACATTTGAAAATGAAAGTAAGAAAATTGTTAATACAATGCATCTTACAAGATATAAATTCCTGATTTTTGAACAAAAAAAATTGAAGTGCAACATAAAACATCTTACGCCTTTTAATGACCGCCACTAAATAATTATCTACAATAATAACATGACAAGTTGTTTTTTATTTTCTTTTAATCCTTAAAATATCAATCTAAAGTTAATTTTTTACATTCACAAAACAAAGAAATAAACACAGCTGGTGCGAGTCACCGTGAGTTCACTTCACTACAATAAAACTATTTATTGACTATCACTGATCACACTGACATGTAGAGATATTGATTGACACAGCCACAGCCTTCAGACCTTTTTTTAATAAAATTTAACGGCATTGGACTTTTGCCATACAGTTTCAACCAAAAACTTGGTATCATCGAAGTTAAAACCCGAGAATGGTTATAGGGTAGGTTGTATCCCAGGAAATGGCTTTATTCCCGCAGTATAACAGGTTAAATTTAGTATGATGACTCTGAAACCAATGGACCAATTTAGATTAAATTTGAGAAAAATATTGTAGCATTTTTAATTATTATAAATATGCCCAATTTTTTCTCAAGAATTTTTCATATGTATAGAAATCTATGCAACTTCGTATTGGTTTTAACCACCTCAGTGTCACTAATATGCCACATTGCACGCCTCTCCATCGAATCCAAGGCTAACAGGTGGGATTTTGCAGCACCAACCCAAAGTGACAACATTATTCCACACATAGCCGTACATGGGCTTTGTATACAGTTAAAAGCTGCCTCGGTGTGAAGTACCTCCGCACTTTTTCAAGGATCTCAAATTTCCTTGCTGCTGCTTTGGGCCTTGTATTCAATGAACCGCCCAAAATTGAGGTTTGAGGATATTTTCCAACAAGTGTAGGCGGTCAGGGAATTCTAAGAGTACATTCTGAAAAGTAGGAGCCAAGGTGAATGGGCTCCTCTTAGCGGTGAATAGACACGTCTGTTTTTTTGTGGCATTAAACCTCACAAGGTTGTCATCGCATCAATCGGACACTGCCCGAAGTGTGAGATTTAAACGTTCCACCATGGCCTCTCTTTCTGATTGTATTTCGTCTTTACTGCCCCGAGCATTCAGCAGGAATCTTT
>DWJZ01005584.1:0-13880 GCA_018249125.1 Asbolis capucinus | reverse complement strand
CCGGCATGCAGGTTTCCTCACGATGTTTTCCTTCACCGTTATAGCGAGTGACATTTAAATGCTTTAAACGCACATAATCGAAAAGTTAGAAGTGCGCGCCCTGAAATTCTAACCCATACTCCCCGATTAGGAGGCCGAATTCTTAACCATTAGGCTATCTCCGCTTAACATATGATTAAATATACATATATACAGCCATTAAGCTAGGCGCACAGTAGTGGCACCGCCAAGTCGAGCAAAACACCAAAAGGGCTACACCCTTTTTTGAAGCCATTCGATCCTTGCCGATCCGTGCCGAGAAAGCTTTATACTCAGTTCTATTTAAAAGTTTAAATTTTCATTGTTCAAAAGAGTATAATATAGATACAAATTTGAAATTGCATTAAATTTCAAGCAGTTCCTTAATTGTATCAGTGACACCGAGCATTAAATTTTATGACACATCCAATTGCATCGGTCCCAAACGCTTTACTTTTTGAACATACGTTTATTATGCAAGGAATTGTGAGGGAAATCTCCGATATTCCCAATTTCAAGTACAGTTCTCTTGTTCGTAGGATTCTTTCCAATCTGGTTTCTCATACCTATGAAGTAATGAATAACTGACACACAATATGTAAATTCGTCTGTGTATTCCGCTTGCGCCTCACCTCTCCAAGTGGGGACGCTTCCTATGAAGGTTTAGGGACCATCAGGCCAAATCCAGCCTCAGGTGGTGTTTAGTTTGTAGACACTTAGGACTATCGTGAGTCCTACATAACCAGCGTTGCCGGCGGTGTTGGTTGGCTTTCCCCTACTCCGAAGGGTAGTTAATTTCATCATCAGGACGCAATAAAATATCTGTCTGACACTCTGTTATGCCTTAACGCCTAAACCACTAAATCGGTTTTGATGTAATTTGTTACAGACAGAGCTTAAGAAGGAACAGAGACCGTGACTACACAGAACAGTGACTACCGTTTATCATGAAAGAAAACCTAAAAGCTTTGAAATAGAACATGAAATTTTGTACTTAAACATATTATCAGAACTAATGATGTAGCCATTTTTAAACTTTCAACCTGTGTAAGTCTAATGCGGGATGAACACTATTCAGACTCTCGAAGTCTAAGAAGAAAAAGAGTCTAAGAAGAAGAAGTCTAAGAAGAAAAAGAAACTAAGAAACCACGATTTGATGAGAAATATGAGAGGAACTCAATAAGACGAATTCAAAGAGCCCAAACACGACTGGTGGTTTACTAGTAACCAGTTTACGATCCACCTTCCAGTTCCATCATCAGATCAGCTCGGTGGTAACACTGATGTCATTAGAGTTAAACATATACAAAAATCAGGAGTGACAAAGTATTCTCAGATTCCATTACATACAGGTCAAGCTAATATAAAGGGTAATATAAACTTTTTAGAATATGACGTGGACTGAAGAGTAAAAATTTGGAATAGCTATGTTTATATGGAGGAAGCTAAAATTTTATTTAATAAGCATGTAAATACATTAAATTAATAAATAATATAACGTACACAACCACGTGTTACACACATAGATTTGTCATTTTCATTACAGCTGGTGAGAAATGAAACCTATGACATTGAATTAAGGTTGAAATTCAACCGCAGACTTTAATGACAAACGGATACCGCACCGAAGTGGAAAATTTACTAATTTCCGTGGTATAATCTGATAACTTTTTCCCCCCTGTTTTATAAAAATATGGAAAAATTGTCGGACCGTTACAAACGACAAGTTAGAAGGAAAAGTCATAAGGAAAATGTATTGGTGTGTAAAGAATCGATCTGCAAATTTGCCTCTCAAAAATCCGCCGACTTAACTCGAGCCTACTCACTTGAAACGAATGGTGAAATCTCTACTGCGATTCCTATGGCGTGGACGGTAATAAAATACTAAAACTTCAAGAGGTACAAATATTAACTCTAGTGGCCGCTGGCGCCTGTGGTGTCCAGCACAATGACAGTAAAGGATAAAATCCCAAAAATACTTATACTAAGCAATTTAATGTATACACGTACCCACGATTTGTTTGTTATCATACCGATATATCGATCACAGGCATGGTCTTGCCGTGACCACGTCCATTGCAACTAGGTAGAAAAATCGGGTGTAATAATAAACAAATCGTGAGTACCTGTCTGCATTTAAATTGTTTAGTATCCACGACGATATAAATTAGTTTAAAAACAGGTTAAGATCACCAAGAACAAAGAATTGCTCTTTTTATATAAACAATAAAACTGTAATATGTATTAAAAGACAAAGAAGTGTCAAATAAACGCGATACGAACAATTCCTTCATAAAGCTCACTAATACCAATTGACAATCATCAATAGCAGGACAGCCTCGGCAGAAGTCGTCCGAACGCGCCCGATAACACGCGAACCGTTCAAAATCATCAATAACCAACGCCAAACAAAATTTACGCCGCGTTCACATCACTAACTGTAAAAGGCATCATTAAAATGACTAATCAAACGATCAACATTCAAGAATCCAGTAAATGTTAATTATATGTCGGAATTTATTGAAATTATTCAAAATAAAATTAATTCTTGGTGTTATTAACAAGACTTGGCTTGTTTGTGTTCAACACTATTCCCATGGAACGGTTCGGATATGAATTCGTCACCTGAACAATCCTGAAACGACGCCACCAAACAAACAAACGACCCGTCAATGGATAGGTAATCGAATAGACATTTTCCAAGACAGTTTTCCAAGAAATTTTCCAAGACAATGAATACCAAAAGCTCTTCATTCCTTCCATTCCAGTACTCATAGCTTCGAGTTTGATATAATAATAACGTAGCGAGTTACAGTAACTAGAACCTACAAAGGCAGAAACTAGCTATGTTAAAGTGCATCGAGATCGGAGTCGGCGCCGCGCACGTCACGCGACCGCATTCCATGGCGCCTTCATTCATGTTGCGCGAGCGAGAGGCCGCCGCGAGACCTCTGGCGCGAGCGAGACGGAACACCGAGCGCCGTTACCCTGTATGGGAATGCAATTCGTAAGCGCACGCGAACGGATTTCGATGGACTCGTTCCATCTCACGTCCGACACGGCGTCTCGCTCGCTCGCTGCGATCCTTTCGGAGCAACATATCTGCTGATGGGTATGTTTGCATACTGCCGGTGTGATTTGATCGATCGCTCGTTTCCTGTGAGAAAAGCAGGTTGTTTGTCGAGTCAGGTGGGTCTGTTTTGTACCGTTAAGCCTTTGTGCCAGACCGCACGCGCGTTCTGTCTGTCTTGCTCATCATTTAGAGTAATAATACATAACATGAATTGGTCAATCCACATGGTACGTCATGGAATGCGGTGGTCCTACTTATATCTGCAAGAAACTTGTGCCCACTTTAGATACGCAGAGATATTTTAACTTTCGACGCCGGTACAAATAAACAAGCGTCATAATTTCTATGACTCTAATTGCATGACGAGGTACATTCTTTTACTTCCGTCATTCCGTCTAAGTGTAGTATTTTCGGTTGCCCTCAATAAACGTGCCTTATTACCTATCGCGTAAGGAAAAACTGGATTAATTTAAAATATACTAATCTGCTATTACTGCAGTAGGCAGCGTCACTTATTCAGAAAAAAAAAACATATTTTTGAATCCTAAAAAATTAATTTAAAAATAAAAAATAAAAATTTCATATACCTACTCATAATAACGGACTCAAACCTAACGCAGAAACAAGGATTTTAATGTAAAAGAACAAGGAATCTAGTATCTAATTTGACTTTAGGTAAGCATTAGAATTTTTTTTTGAAAATCCTTATTCCTAAAAATCGCTGCTACAATGCGAACTCGTAGAGGGGTTATGTACTGGCAACTACTACACAAGTGTCGGAAGTTTTTAAGCCACCCGAAAACTTTCGACATGGCTTAACGATTGCTATTTAACGATAAGAACCGACGGTTTTAAGACGTTAGACGTTAAATGAAGTTGCTATAACGAAAAAAATGTATTCATTTCATTTATGTGCCCCCTGAAGCACGCGCTCATGAAATTTTTGCCACTTGCGGTCACCCATCCTTCCTACCGACGACGCCCGCTGGTGCTTTACATTATCGACCGCTTACAATAGCACAAGTCTGGGCTATGAACGCCTCTTCTAAAACAATGGCCACGTTAGAAACTATAATATAATATATAAAAATATATAATACGGTAAAGAACATAAAAAAATTCTCCTTTATTTTGTTTAAAAAATCGGACATACAAAAATCGTTCATGTACCGATTCGTACGCCCAACTGGCATCGAGTGTGCGCACTCCCACATTACGTACTCGTAACATAGATCAAAATTACATACACCTTCAGATATATTCCCACATGTAAAAATAAAAAAAAAACTATTCAAAAATGCATCGCATTAAAAAAAACGAAGAACAAATATTTATTTGACATATTAATAACAAAACAAAACTTATATAAACTACAACAAGCCTTCAACATTAATAAGAATATTTTTTCTAACTGTCGTTTGTGTCAACCCTACGGGTACCGTGACGGCACAAGATGGCGACAAAATATTCCTATTCAGATTTCAGTGTAAAACAAATACAAACTACAATGAAATACTAAACGATGAAAAGAGTTTAACCTCATCACACGATCGCAAAGAAAACACGACATTTAAAAACGTCTTGAAGCGATAAATAGGACTCATACATTTGTATATCTGATCAACCTTCACTGATCTATATATATATATACATATATCATATCCTGACTACTACACCGGAGGTCGTGGGTTCAATTCCCACCCAGGTCAAACTTTTCTGTGATGAACGGGACTGTTTGTTCTGTGTGTCTGGGTGTTTAATAGAAATATCTATTTAAGTATGTATTTAAAAGTATATCTGTATGTTTATCAGTTATCTGATCACCATAGCACAAGCTAACGCTTAGTTTGGGGTAAGATGGCCGTGTGTGAGTTGTCCAAAGATATTTATATATGTTTATATTTATGATTTGATTGTTAATCTTTGGCTTATAGTACTTGAACTGTCTTTCCAATTTGCTTAAATTAAAGCTCTCTCTTGTCTCGAAGTAAGTTCTCCAAAACATCCGTCTGGAAGTATGAATGCCCTTTCTCGGTTGAGCAACAGAGCCGTTAATTGCGCTAACAATAGGGCCGAGGCCTTTCTAAAGTCAGCAATACTGTACAGACGCTATTGTAACTTGGGTTATTGTTGCCGTTTTTAATATTTGCTTATTCCTTGTCCTATCCATGGTTTTATTCAGTACGTGCTTCATAGTCTATTACCGTATTGTGAAAAATCATTTGTACATTACGCAATGCGGTTTTATGGCGTTACAAACTGTGTTGATTTTTTTCTGTAGCATCTCTATCTCTAATAAATGTGATTGCAAAAATTATAATAATAGAATTGATATTAGTAGTACCTTATGCATCGGGTTCCCAACATTCCAAACACTAGAACTAATCTCCTTTGATCGTTGAAGAACTGAACACATTAAAGTAAGAACGTTCTTAAATGAACCGTTGAAAATTGCATTTAATATTCCGACTGTGGAGTTGGAGTCCTGAATCCTGCTCTATCGGGGTCGTCGACCTCGAATCCAGTTCACGTCTTGCACTCGCCGACTCACGTAACAACCGCTTTCTGTATACATTTGTTGTACGGACATACAATAACTTATTTCAACATTGTCTAATGTCAAGGAAATATTCGATTTGCTCTGCCAGTATTTAAATTTACTCAATGTTGTGTCCGAGCTTTATCTGTTTTTATTCTTTTAGGAACTGATTCATTTTATAGAAATGTATCTTTATTCTCAGTAGTAGGATTCTTAGATTTCTTAGTAAGCGTAATTCCTATTAGAATAATAACGGCTTGTACAGCAATATACGGCTTAGTCTGTCGATTAAAGTCGAATTTTCTGTACGTATCACAGTTAGATACATTTACTATATCATTTATTTTTTATATAAGATCACTAAATAATGAACGTTGTCTAGATGATGAATTATTATGAAAGCAGTTGCTCATCTGTCTAGACTAGACCGTCGGTTAATTCTCAAACTATGTGTTTCGATCTACGTAGTTAATCGATTAGTCTTATAGAAATCAATAATAATTCCCTATCAGAGTTATATTAATGTATTTTTCGTACCGTCTATCTTCACAAGAATTTATCATGGAAATTTACTAACCGTTTAGTTAGTAAATAGCAGTGGATTTGTAAAAAAAAATTATCTCTTCGCTCACGAGTACGTTTAGATCAAAATTACTATTTTAATCGGACACGTACGTTCCGATTTTGTAGAATGCGAAAACTAAATATAAAAACTGAATTGACTTCTCTGGAACTATCTTGATCGTTCATATAAAGTCAATTTTGTTTCACATGATTTAACAGTAACATAAAATAGTATTCATGTTACTATATTCATTGTAGGCCCAATTTAGATAAAAACTTGCGAGAATCCGCGCTTGGTATATAATATTTTCCATCTTTGATCTCACATTTTATGAGGGTTCTTGTGGCGGATCTGAAATAAAAAGACTAGTTCTCTAAGAACACTTCTGCTTTCGAGTCTAAGAGCGAACGGCTAAAATAGGAAACGAGGTTCCTTTTGTTCAGAATTCCATTATAAAAATCGTCATATCAAATTTTTTATATCGATTTTCTTTTAGAAATAGTTTTGTTTGTTTGCGTTCGGGACCTTATAGTTCTAAGACTTGATAGTATAAATAAAATATTTCTTCCCACCACTTCCTTGTTATTCCAACAGGAAACTACGTCTCTGTATATACCTGTAATAGTTGTAACGATGTGAATTGATTCAAGCGGTACTCGTAATGAGTCTGCTAACATGGCGACAGGAGCGCGGTATTCAATCTGGCGGATGATTTGCCGGTTGTTGGGCACCAATTTGCAACAATCACCGCGTCAGTTCACATTCTTCCCATCGATATCATCAGCTACTCCACCGTAACGTTATGTTGTGTTATGAATGTGATGTGATGTAACGTGTAGTAACCAGGAAATGTTGCAATTTAAATTGCTCTGAATCGGTTGCGTGTTGATGTTTGTGATTCGGAAGATCTGTGAATTTCTTTGGACCTGTAAGTTCTGGAGTCTTTTCACATATCGCACTCGTTTGTGCGCTAGTTCCGCTGGCAGTAATGTTGGAATGTACCAATATAATTGGTATAGAAATATCCATAATATTTGTATCCATACTGAAACAAAACAATAATTCATTCATTTATAAGGCTGTTTAACCTTATTTGACACCGTTGAGAGGAGTTTCTTTGGATGTTTCTTTTGATGTCTTTCATGTGGTTACTAGTAAGTATATCGTGTAGACTCGTCTACTCTTAAAGAAAATCAAAGAACAATATTTATGACTCCTGTTTCTTTGATGGTCGTGTCGTAGTGGTTTCCACATCATGGTTTGAGAAAGTCGATATCTGTTGCGGCTTGCAACAGAGTAATAACCGGGTCCTACGAAACGAAGCTCGGTGTTAATAGATTAAATATTTATATTTGAGGGTAAAATCGCGAAATATTATTCGGATATCACTAACGTTAAGTGGTCTACAACTAATTTCTTTCAAACACTCTGATCTAAATGTAAGTCTGATATGGTATCCTTCTCTGCCTATGAATATTGAACCCGCAGTGTGCGAATAGACGCTGAAGCAAATTACACAATCAAACAATTTAGCTTACGTTTAGCCTTCAAATTTGTTTTACACTGCATTGTGTAAATGTAAACAATATGATTTAGAATAGCGTTTGCTTCATTCGTTTCAGCAACGAGGGAATGAGGTCAGAGCGAACAGTACGAGTGAAGTACTTTCGAGGGTTATTTTACAAGTCCCTTTTTCCTCTTTTCGTGATTCCAACATCAGCTCTGGAATTTTTTAGCCTTTGGCCAGACTTAAAGGATTCTAGATTTTTTATTTTGTTGTCGTTCTATCCTCAGAAATTCCTGTTTTGTCTGTGATCTGAATGGTTACAAGAATAAACTTTGCTTAGCTATTTTTTACAGTGTGCGTATTGAATTGTTTTGGCATAATAATGTTTTGTTACTACTTTCTGTTTCAAGTTCAAAAGTTTTGCCGCATTCGTCTTGTATCCGCAAACAAATTGTATTGTATGAAAGATTCATCATGGGGCAAAAATTCAAAATGTTACCGAACCTACCCACACCGAGCTTTTATTTACGTTGTTTGTATTGGTACGAACACTGAACTTAGTTGGATTTCTCTAACTTCAAGATACAAAACTTGTAAATAATTCATTATTCAATTTTCACCAACGACTGAATGGACTTGAAATATTCGTTTTCTTTGTCACCATTCGTAACAGTTACATTGGCAAATAAAGAACATTAGGCACTTATTGCCCACACTGGCTTATAGCTTCGTTTACAAGTGAGTTCTTGCTTATGGCTTCTGCTTTATTACATCTTTTCTAATTAGCCTCAACAATATTTTACTCTTGTATAAATTACATTTTCTCCTGTAGTTTCTCCATTTGTGTCGCCTCTTACATTTACATGTATGTATACAAACTTCTAACTTGATTTGTCATTGACTGACCAATATTACTTATGGTTCTTTTGAATACGTAGTTAAGTTTTGTAATTTTATTTCAACGGGTTAAAATTTTTCTCACGGTCTCAAAAATACTTCTATTTTAGAAGCAGCTGGTGTGGTAACCGAGCAAGTTAATTGTTTTTCAACTTTTTGTGTTTTGCATCAGCTATTGTTCAAACTTGTTTTAATTTAATGGTTAATCTCAGTAATATGAGATGTATGACTCATTTATATCAACGAGCCGATAGTCATTTTATTGCATGATATTTGTTAAAATGTTTTTTACGTTAATTTTATAAGTTATTTGATACTTCATAGATTACATGTGACCAGCTCGTTGGAATGCGTCCGTTGCTTGTTAAAAATGAGTACAAAGATATGCAAGAATTTATCGAGATAAAAAGCTTAGGGTTAGCTTAGGGGTTAAATATGGTACGGAGATACGTCCTTGCCGAAGAATTTTCGAAATTGTTACTAGTAGGGGGGAATAAAACCTGCTGCTGGTAGTCGCAGGTGACAGCTATTATATTATATATCTCTTGTAGTCTAGAATTTCACTTTATATGTCATTACATAATTTTAATATTGAAATTTGTAATTTTGAAAATGTAAACATTCAAATTACAGTTATGATTAGATACAAGATCAGGATTATGTCGGATGTTCAAAATGTTTAAAATTTTTGTACTATGCCTTTATTAATAACTGGAAAGAAAAAATTGAGGCTTATCTAATCATTTCTCATCGTATTACAGCAACGGATTTAACTTTACAGCTATCCTTAAAACTATCTCGGTCGTGTTGGCGTACTAAAGTGGTTTTTTAATTTTTATGACTGAGTTATATTGACCTAAATAAAGCGATAACGTCATCGCTACATTCGTACTTGGATCTCACACATGGTCTTGCACATGACTACTGCATTGTATGGAGAAAAAACGCCTACATATTTCGTTTGTGATTGGGAGTCTTGCCAGTTTTTATCAGACGAATTAGGCCGAATCATGTCTTCTTTTCCTTTCTTTTCCAGGACTAATTTAAACCTTATTTATTTTGGCCGTATTGCTCATTTCTATCATACAAAAAATTCTTGAAATCTTTATTTGGATTCGCTAATCATGTGTGGAAGTTCTCATCACCGTGTGTGGAAGTTCACCAATAACAGTAAACTTTTCATAGAATGTAGCGTCGCGTGCCACATTCGCCGGTGCATGCGTCGCTGTCGAACCGGTTAGACGCAACTCCGCCGGCGGCCTTCGTCGATGCTGCCGACGCCCGCTGACGTCACCGCGCTTATGTCATACTATCGCACTGATGACTTGATTATCTGCTACAATGCCAAACGTGCTCATCAGCTCTTTAGCAGAGGATGCAAGGATGCGCAGTATCCGAAGCTACTTCTCTTTTGCGGATGGTTTATATTAGACCACCTGTGCCTTCTCTATAAGGTATTGGGCATAGGTTAGCATTCTACTCTATAAGGTATCTTGCTATGTATGTGTGCATTTGGCTTGCATAGTTTATTCCTAAGTAAAATTTTGTCTATTTATTTGGGTAGTTCGACTTCGAATGACGCCTCACTACAAGGAATAATAAACGTGTTAAGTTACTATTACTTGATCTGGTGAAGAATAGTGATCTGCATGTTTAGAGATGATGAGATCAGTGATGTTGATTGTAAGGAATTGATGGCAAAAAGACATATCTTAAACGAACCATCTCCTCGTCACATAAATCCCATCGTGCTCAACTTTCACGCTCCACTTTATTGTTACTTCTTTTCCATCAATTAAAGATTCATTCCGCATGACTTACGTCAGTAGGGAAGTAAAATTGTTAGTAGTTATTGTGCATTGCATCACCGTTTCATCAAATCTGTTTCGAACAATACAACTAGATGTCGGGTCAGCGACAAAAATGTGTAAGGTAAGTTATAGTCCTGCGGATAGTATTTTGCCTAAAGTAGTACATTCTTGATCGAAAGTTCCATGTTTAAAATTGATTACACTCGATCGAACCGCAGCGGGAGGCATGCAGGGAGATATTAGATCACTACGCAGGAATGCTTCCACGAAACTACACCATATACACTCGTGCCCTTGTTAACCTATATGGGACAGGAGATCCCCAATGTATTCGCTGAATAGATCACCATGACATTCGGTATTTGGGCCGACAGAAGTGTTTACAGTTACATTGTAGTCGGCTCGTCGTGAAAGTCAATTAGGATTAGTTCAATGCTGCGGGCTGGTTTGAATTGCTCGACGCATTTCATATAAAAGCAGATTTGTAATTAAATTACTGCACTAACACAGCTCGATGCAGTTACTTACGAGTTGCTATGTGTAATA
Organism: Asbolis capucinus; assembly: GCA_018249125.1. Classification (NCBI taxonomy): domain Eukaryota; kingdom Metazoa; phylum Arthropoda; class Insecta; order Lepidoptera; family Hesperiidae; genus Asbolis; species Asbolis capucinus. Next base: position 2,924 of record DWJZ01005584.1, on the reverse strand, counting down.
AAATTCCAAAATCAGATCAGATCAACGTTCTTCTTTATTGTCTTCTATCACCCTTTCCTTTAGTAGTCCTCTCCAGTCCTCCAATTCTTCTTCAATCAAATGTTATGGACAACATATGCTGGTGTGGTTGGGATCCGTTAGTGACATAATTGATTCTAGTCGCTTCGACAATGCCTTTTTCCTTCTTTTATTGTCTCCACCGCTTGTGTGGGCTTATTTACGTCTGCTCATTGGCTATAAGTTTTGCATTTAGGTGCTATATGATTTTTTAATAACAAAAAATCGCGAGTGTGTTGCATGTTGTATAGAATCGTTCCATTGGCTGACTGTTCTGTAACTCAAGAAGTAGCGTTGGTAGATAGGACGAGTGACCTTCAATTTTAGGCGCCATTACGACATAGCAAGAATATAAGCGGTTGGCAACAAATGACCGGCATCCTACTCTAAGTTCACTGCCGGCGCCCACGCCAGCGCTCATTGACTTCCATCTCACCCGTCGGTCGGGTATAAGATGGTGCAACCATAATAATGACCATTGTTCTATTTGGATATATGATCGTTCACTCTCATTGGAAAATTGGACAGCTCCTAATAATAGATGAAATGTTATTATTATTCATGACCATGTCTTGTAATTTATCGATCGACTAATTAAATCAATGACAGCATACTTCTCAAGAAAACGTTACAATGAAATGTGTTGTAGAAAGTTTCGATATGATCGCGCAAGTACGCGAACATGAATTAAACATTCAACTACCGACAGACTGCTTCAAAATTTATGTGGATCAGCCTGTGGGCGATGTACATGGAACCATATAGAATGTAGTTTCTGAGAAACATTTTGTAGGATTCTTCGCAGAAAAATGACATGCTATCTGAGGCAACGAAGCCAAAAAAGTTAGCTTCGCAAGTACCCTTGTACATTGTTTAGGCCCTTCAGTTTTTTACTGGACATGACTTCATCGGGACCAAGTGAATGCAACCGCGTACTCGAATACGAACTTTCGACTGCAAACTCAAGGTCTATTACTGAGAAGCTTAATAGTACAACATATAAAGTAGTAGAGTGCAGCTAGCGATTATCTCAAATATAAACAATGACCGCACAGTGAGAACCATTGGCCTCGTCTCGAATCATCTTAAATTGTACGTGAATTTAAAAATAAGTGCTACGCTTTACTTGCGTTCTCAACAAAATCATCTCGAAGTTTTCTTTGGGTGTAATCGGAGTAATCATGACGTGGGAATTGAAATGGAGAATCGGGTGAATGGGAAAATATATAATATAACAAAGACGTTTTTAATAAACAATTATGAATGTGTTTATTGTACTATCTAGCTGACTTCTTAGACCGTATAGTTCTTTATATTTTATATAATTTCGTTACATAGACTTTCATGAAAAGGTTAAGTCTCATTTTTTAATGTATTTATTCAAGTATTCTTATCATTTATTGTGTCAATACTGTGGACACTGTCTACTAATATCTATTTACTTCTCTTTCCTAATTAAATTTCTGCCATATTTATACAAGATTTTACTTAACTTGCAGTGTATATTTGTATATTTTTTTGTTACGGGTCAAATCTTGCAAGCTTTATTAGACCCACTTCTTCTTGCACTAAGGAGCATTTTGCATACTGCTTCAGTTCCGATGACAATGCATTTTTAAGATACGTATGATCTACTGCTATTCTCAGAATTGGCTCCAGACAAGGGCTCATCAACGGTTAACAATGCGGTTATGAAATTTTATGTTTATCCGTATCAGGGATCTGTAATGAAAGCTTGAGTTTTTTAAATATTTTTAATTCAGCTTGTTTTTATACTATATTGAAAACCTCCATACCCAGATTTGTTGGGTTGGCTTACTCAATTCAACAATACGATGGCGTTCTTTTCTTAATAAAACCTCTCAATATATATATTAGTTATACATTTTATAATCCCCAAAATAGCTTTCTTTCAAATTTTCCGTATGCCTTTTGGGCCTCAATCACTGACCAACAGACATTACGAACCAACGGGCATTGTCCCTTGCTTTAATCTTCAACATAAACGTCTATGTGATTTGAAACTTAAAGAAATGTTTGGCAACGATGCAGAGTCAGTTCAATTAAACATAATGCTTCATTGTTCCAAATAAAAAGCAAATTGTTCTCCATAATTTGTAAGGCCATAATACAGTCTCTGTTATCCTAAAGCGCCCTAGCTGCCACTCTGAGTCCTTAATGGTTACTTTAATCGCACCTTAGTAAAGATTTTGGATGGAGAAAGAATGTACTAACTATTCGCATTTTATATAACAGGCTGAAAACGTCAAAAAACAAAATTAGCCCGATTTTTATTACTGTAAAGACGTACGACGTTCTGTTTACGTCATGTGCGTCAAATAAAATATATTACATGACGCCATCGTGTGATGTGTGAAAGGAATTACGTGCTCGTGTTTTTGTAGCAATCATAATGTTTAAAGAAATAGAAGTTATTTCTTGCGATTTGTAGGAGTCAGAATTTTTCAGAGTTTTCGAACCCAAACTGGATGGGTTTCTATTCTTTACGACCCTATACTTTACTGTGGCCTGCCTGCCCCCGGCTATCCTCTCGACTTCGAATTAGGCGATGTCTAAACGACTAGCAGAATGTAGTGTTTTTTCATAGGCCTTTTTAATATTAGCTGGAATTTAACGTCAATTTAATGAATTGTTTTTTTTTTAATTTTTCTATAAATTTGTGTTTGACCACGATCCTGCCTGATGGTAAGCAACGATGCGGTCTTACATAGTCATCATCTCAACCCATCATGGCCCACTATTGAGCACGAGTCTCTTCTTTGAATCAGAAGGCTAAGGCCATAGTCCACCACGCTGGCCAAGTGCCGATTGGCAGACTTCACACACCTTTGAGTTTTGCATGCAGG
>DWJZ01005583.1:0-13882 GCA_018249125.1 Asbolis capucinus | reverse complement strand
ATATTGTATTTGTTTGTTCTATTTAATATATTATTCAAAAAGATTATTGATGACACAAGAATAAGAATCATAATTTGTTCATTTAAGAATATAAGATAATAATAAACATTTTTTTTAATAATATATTTTAGAAAATGGAAATTTTATGGATTTTACGTCGTAATCATCAGAATCACTCAAATATTTTTCTACATAATACCTAATTACCTATTTAACTTGATTAACAACAACTACTACAATTCTAAACATCACTACATTGTGTAGCAGAAAGAGCGGGTGTTCAGCAGCAAAACTACTACTTGTTTACTAGCCTTGAGACAAAATGCAAGTTTACTTTAAAGCCGAAAGTTGAATTAGAAAAATAATGCATTGCTTGACTAAAATTTTGTCCTACTATTCAAAAACCACATAGCAATGTATGGTGATTGGTACTAGCATCAACACATCATTAACATCAATGCTACTTTATAAAATACAATAGACTATCTTGATGCTGATCTCAAGTGCCAGGAGTTTAATGAAAATAATGAAATACAAATCAACTAACTTCACAAACAAAACTGGAATCTCGCAGGAACTAAAAGAAAGCACTACTAATAGTAGTAAATATTGTATGTGAGTAAAATATTATTATATGTATAAATTAATTCATACCAACTGCTTAAAGGAGTCTTGAAAGTAAAGTGGAACTTTGGTAATGCAAGACTCAGAATTTATAGGTGAGAATTGTATAACCAAAGATTATTTACAAATTAATTGCATCCATTTCAAATCCATGCATTGATAAACACAATATAAAAATGTAAAAGCCTAATAAGCGAGAAATAGATTGAAGCGGTTTACCACTAGATCTGCCCACAGGGTTGAGGCCAAGCCTACCACGGACTTCACTTCTATCACTTGCTGTGCTGAGTAGAAGCTTGGTGCGTTCCATGTAGTCCATGTGAGTCTTGAAGAGCTCTGTGTAGCGTTCGTGAAGTTTTGCATATTCCTGTTTGTGAATTGTTATCACATAATGTTCAAGCATAAATGAATTATGAGTTATTTAATTATCATGTTAAAAATATTTATTGCACTGTGTACATCGGTTATAATTCCTTACTAGTTTTCCTATTTGTTTAGTACTAAAAGTTTTGTATTAGTACACAAATTTCTACACTATTAATTATAGATTTAGTGTCTAGTTAAAAACTATAACTTGGTACAAACCTTTTTTAATTCATTTTCTCTCTCTTCTAAACGGCTAGCATGATCTAGGGAATTCTTGTGCTTCAGTTCCAGCATACGCACAATGCTGTCCAGAGCCTCCAGCCTTGCAGTTAGATCTTTCTTTTCACCTTCATAATGGTCTTCAGCTTCCAGCAACTGGTGAGTAAAGAAATATCTTGTTTACACAAATTTTACATAGGTGCTAAGTAATACCTATAACTTGACCCAGTATTGGACCCATTTAGAGGTAAATTACCCCTTGAAATTGATAAAAGTTAAAAGTGAGAATGCATCATAGACAACTCCTTCCTATCTGATTGGATTGCATTAATTACAGCAAAAACAATGTAAATGACCCTGATATACATATGCTAGGCCTCCGCAGTGATGAGGAGACACCTAAACCCTGTAGTTGGCCATAAATTGGATCAAGTTAGTAGGCCACATTATATAAATACATATATTCCTAATAAACAAGTTGATATTTTTTTACACTTATTGATATACATAAACACATTCTTGGCATTATAATGAACACAATAATTAATATTATTGTGATTACAAATGAGCCACAAACATAGCAAGATAAAAGTTAAGTTAAATACATGTTAATGATTGCAGAACACTTACGAAACAAACTACTCAGTGTGTGGATATTTGATAACAAATGTGTGGAGTAATCTTATAACTGTTGCCCTCAAAGTAAAAATTATTCAAGAAATCTTACAGTGAACACACTTGCTTACCTTGAAATTTAGATAGCAGAATGGGTGACACATTGAAATGTTGAAAAGAAAAACTTTATTTTTCCAGTCTTAAATTAGACAATATTAAATCAGTAAACGTTTATTAGACTCAGAGATGAATGAACTACTGAGAATGCTTTATTTAGGCTGGCCTTGTGCAGCAAAACAAAGGAAATGCAGCCAAGGTCCAAGCAAACTGAATCATGAAGTTTATAACACTGAACTCACCTTCTGTTCTGAGTGCTTCCTGGCTGCTTTTTCGCGTTCGTACTGCGTAACTAGCTGCTCGTTGTCTTCCCGAAGCAGTTCCAGCTCTACTTCATGCTCCTGGTTAGTTTGATAAGCAGAATCCAAACACTCCAACACGTTCACCAGTAAAGGCATCAAAGTCTTTACTACATCTTCATCGTATCTCGCGATCATGCGCTCGAACTCTTGGTAAATACTTCCTGCGAGCGACTGCACCTTCTCCGACATCACCACATGGGAATCTTCGTGGGAACCATAAATGGTCTCGGACGTGCCGTAGCCACTATTAGCGCTGTCTTCGAAATTCATGTTGGCAATATGTGAGCAACAATAGGAAGTTGATTATCCTTTTCGTAAGGGCGACTAATGCATTTTATGCGAAAACATGATCAATAGTTTTTACAAAAGTGCACAGTAAGTATGTATATACAATTGATGTTTATTTCAGAGTAATGCTTTTACTGAACATCGCGAAGAGTCGTCAGATACGTAGATGACTATAAAAATATGCAGAGAAAGATAGAAATAATGATCACTACATTCACACCATTTGTTTGACTGACGTATTTTTGCTCTACTCATCTACTTCACGAAAAAAAAATTCGATTAGCGATGGATGGATGGACGGATGAAGCAGTTTCCGGACATAATACTACTTCCGGTTTAGGTAATTATGTGAATTTGTTCTTTTGGCAATAAATCATTATAGTTTAAATTATAATTTTATTATTATTTCATATTTACATTATTTAGTTGAATTTTTTAATCAACAAACAGAAGCCACATTTTAATGATATTCTTGTTCTGAATTCCGTGTAATATTGTCACTAAGAACTAATAAAAAAAGGATGAAAATCATGAATTTAATTCACTGAATTTAGTAAGATAGTAAAATAATGGTTTCTAATGTAAAAATAACTTTTTCGGCCCAAAATCGTTTTGACTAAAGGCCATAGATAATTCATTTTATAGTAATATATGTTGTTATTTCAAATCTTCCACTATCATGTTTTCTTTTACCCAAGGCTGGTGTTCTTACTATATATGAGCGATAGTCGCCACTTACCATCAGGTTACGAATTTCTGCGTGTGCTAAGCAGTCATACATAAAATAATATCAGTAAATGGTTATTTACACACTGAAGAGTAAAATTTGTGAACAATAGAATTGACATAACAATGATCAGTTGTTTTAGTCCATTAGTAGACAGTACATGCTCTAACGTGCATATTAGACTATATACTGAACTGTATGGATAATACACCTGTGCTACATTTTCCAAATATCTAATCTGTATTAGCAGACGTGTCAGTGTCAATATTGGCACGTCATAGGATGTATGACAGGACTTGTTTACTTTCGCTGATTGGTTGGCTTGTCTATAGCAGGTCGTGGATGTTCTGAACGAACTATGAATGATATAGGTTTGCAGGAATTAGAAAACGAAATCGGTGAAGTACGTGTTGTTCAATATAATTACACATTGAAGAGGACGTGTTAAAATCGTAAGGGTTGTTTATTTAATCTATAAATGAAACTGTTTTATATTTATTATCATTTTTATATGAACTTCTATATCCTTCATGTCGAATTCGGCAATTTATTATTCCAAACTGATTTTTCAGTGAAATGTCTCCAAAAGGGACCAGTATGTCGGGCCAAAAATCAGTATTTGTTGCATACTTACTATGGATGACGGGTGGTCTATTTGGCGTTCATCACTTTTACCTGAGAAGAGACAAGCACGCATTTGTTTGGTGGACTACTCTTGGAGGCTTCGGTATAGGCTGGATTGGCGAAGTGTTCCGAATTCCACGATACGTCAGAGATGCTAACGAAGATCCAAAATATATGCAGCAGTTAGTAAATAGAGTTTTAAGGAATAAAAAGGTCGGTACTTGTTGTAATAATACAGTTTTAGAGGCATCACTATTCTACCTGGTGAGGTGGCGAGGAATTTAGACACAATATAAAGACAGAACCAGTTTAACAATTCTACACCACAATCAGTGGTGTTCTTGTTATATGTTCACTGCACTAAAGATTGAAAAAGTCACATAGAGCAGCTTTTTCATATCTTTGAGCAGCCGTGGCAACCAATGGCCATTAATCAATTTGGCATATAAAACAGCATGTTGTTATCATTCAAGTTATTCTGTTTTGTGTTTCTTGGCTTAGATGAGAATCTAATAATGACATGAATGTCTGAATCTGTTTTCCTATAACTCGGTCAACTGGTGTTTTTAAGATTCTTTTTTAATTGTACAAACTGTCATAACACACTTTCAGCACGCTTTAGTACTTTAAGCCTGAAGTGTAAACTTACACTCTTCTCAAACTGATTAATATAATTTTCTATCCCTAATAAATATATAAGAGGTGGTGGGAAATAATAAATATGTTTTGTTAAATGACTAATGGATTACATATTTGATCAGCAGTAAATTTATAAATCTGTCAAGTTACACTGATATGCAAAGCATACTGACCCTGTGAAAGGAGTTTCAAGTCCTGTTATTAGTAAGAGAATCAAGTAGTTTTTCTAATAAAGATAGAAATAGCATAAATAATGCACTGAAAACACATTTTGCAATGTGTGACCTACTTTCAGTATGTGTACTGTGTGTGTAAAGTGCAGTGTTTGTCCATTTCTACTAGATGTAACTACCCAGTTAAATGACAAAACAGATGAAATTTATTTGTTTTAGTCAAACCAATAGTAGTAATATAATTCCATTATAATTAAATGTAAATCATATTTAATTATTTCGTAATACTAGGTCTTAATTGCACTTTGTACAAAAATATTGTGGACTACAATAAATTTACCTGATTTTCAATTTAGCGTTTGGAAACATATTTCAGTTACAGATCACAATCTTACATTTCAACTCCACATCATAAATTGCTTCTTAAAAATTATTGTTGCTTATTATCATTATATAGTAACGCTACTACACAGTAATAATAAAGAATATGCATTTTTGATGTATGAGTTTCAGAAAGTAAAACAATGATTTGTAATTTATTAAAAAATAAAAATTTGTGTGTTTTTTTATATTAATTCGGGTTTAAATGGCTGAGCACTATAGTTTTTAATTAGTAACCCCTGGAGAATTTTATGTTAATCTTATAGAATATAAAATGAACAGGGCATTGGATGTGAGAACTGCTGCTTAGAATAATCAAGCTGGAGTTACATTATATTAGTAACTTGGTATTTTTTATTTCAAGAATGTGATCGAGTTGGGGAGTTGTCTGCTCAGGTACTGTAACTAATTTTGGTGCACATGTGTGTTGATCCTTCGTCATTTGCTTCACTAATCTTATCCTACTAATCTATTGTAAATTGTATATAATTGGGATTTATTTATAATAATAATAATAGTAATAAAATGAGATTGGTAACAGGCACAGAAATGATAAAACAGTCTTGTTAAATCAATACCAAAATAGTAGATTTGTGTTGTATTTTGTGCCGCAATGCATTATAATAACCTGTTTATGTTTTTTTTAAAGCTTTTGCCACAACCAACTTATGACATAACATTTTATTTTAAAAATTTCTTTGAAAGTGATAAATTGTTGACTTTTTTGCTATTGTGATGTTGTATGAAAAACATTTGATGTATTTCATATAAATGTTAATCTAATGTATACTTTATTTTACTAGCCGCCGTTCTCTATGAATCGATTTACTGGTATGCTGATGACCGGGTACTCCTGGGGTCAGATGATGATGTGGGCTGTTCCTCCTGTTGAAGTTTGGGGTCTGAACTTTAGGTACCTCAACTTCCTTATACCGTTGGCCGCATCGCTAGGTAAGCTAATTCTTTATGTTATTATCATTAGAATATGAATTGGCCTAATTCAAAATCATTTATAATGGCTCTCTAGCCTAGTGTATAATGATGTTGCCTACAACACGAACTTAGATTAGTTAAAATTTTGGCCAGGGAAAATCACTGAATCGCTATTGATACAGATGAAATTAATAAAGTCTCAGTTTACTGGCTGTTCTCTGTCATTAATCCGTCAAAAAAATGCTCATAGTCGTAGTTGGTTCAAGAAAATGATGGTAGCAAAATTGGCTTGCATTGAAATGAGCATACAACTAAAATAGCCCTATGGCCACAATAGATCAAATTTTGTCGCAGTAGCTTTGGGTTCGTGTCCCTTACCCATCTTTTTAAATAATAAAATAGCCCTTATTCTTTATATATTATCAATTGTTCCTTGTTTAGCATGAAGCATAATTTTAACTTTAATCGATTTACAATTATAATAGACTTTAGTTGTATTTGGTTCCAGAATAGGATCAATAAGTTTTGAATAATTACTAAAATATTAATTGCCTGTAATATTATTTCAGGTGTATGGGTGGTTGGAAACATCGGCCGTGAACAGGGTTCTCTAAAATGGCCGTTATTGGCTGCGTATATAACGTATCCTATACGGTACTTCATTTACGACGAGACTGTTTGGTTCACTCTTGTTGTGCTGGCTGCTGCCTTGGCGTTTGACTCATTCTCGAAGCAGTGGAGACGAACGCCGCCAAAGAGGACGCATTGGATAAAGTATGTTATTTAATCAATAAGGTTTAATGTGAAAGGAAATGGTATGGAAATATATATATACTCCTGAGATGGTCTTAGATGGTAAAGCGTATTAACTGAGAAGAAGCTTATTCAACCTTGTCGTGAAGACTCATATCATACTAAAGTGAAAACACTCGAAAATTTACGCTAAAGCCACATTCGTTGTTCATCAGGGCGCATTATGAGCTATCCAGTTTAAAATCACCAAATTTTTATAATTGAAGTTTCGCATTCAAATCTCTTATTTCGTCATAGGAACGAATAGGTCGCCTAACGAAAGTAAAAAATATAAGACACTAAAAAAAATCTTTTTTCAGACGTGCTTCAGTTTTGGGTGTGTGTGCTTGCCTGTACCTGTCTCTATGGTGCAGCTACCTCTACTTTTATGGTACTATCACCGACAGCGATGGCGACGAGATCCCCATTTATGAAGCATTGCATCATTTCTTCACAAGCCCTTGGTAAGATGTTATAACACTACACACAAATATTTAATCGAAATAATCGCAAAGTATTTGCCGTAGAGTGGTACGGAGCTCAAAATCTCACCAATTCATGCATAGCACAACTCCCTCTATGAATGTCTAATAGAAACTAGTAAATATTATATTAAACAAATCTAGTTCTGCTTAGATTTACCTAGACTAGTATGTGTACATCGACATGTGTACATACTTTTTGGGTAGTTTTCACCTATATTACTTCAAGATTTCTGTGTAAGAAAATTTAATTATGTATGGTAGGTTATTATTATTATTGATTATTTGTCTGTATGTTGTTTGTTGTATCTGAATCTGCAGGTGGTTAGATGTCAAACAGTGCCTCATTGACACATACCACTATGCTCAGCATCATGGATGGTACGAAGTATGGAAACAGATAATTGAACTCTCCGATCCCCATGGCGAACAAAATGCTTATAAGGTTAGTTATAGTTAATCTATATCATTATTATTCCATAACATATAGATAATATATAAAATACGCTACTAAAATTAGGATAACGATGGGGTTTACAAACATGTATTCCTTATAAGTGAGAATCTTATATAATTATACAAATGATAAGAATACCTAGAAAGAACTGTTCCATGTCCAGTTCCTAGTAATTACAACGCTCTTTGTAATATTTTGTGCTTGGGAGCATTTTACACCGTTTGTTCTCAACGAATCCCAAACTCCACACGGTTTGAATAGAATTTCTACTTAATAAAGAGTTTGTGTCGATATTTTGTGTTACGGAGGGCTCTAAGTGACCATTAATGACTGAATGCGGCAGTAAATTACATATCTGGTTTACTTTTGTATCAGGTGTTAGGTTTGGGGCCAGACGCAAGCCAGCAAGAAATAACTTCAACATGGCGTCGTCTTTCCCGCGAAAACCATCCGGATAAAGTGAAAGATGTAAGCTTGCGGCGCGCCGCTCAAGAACGATTCATGGATATACAGGAAGCATATGAGATTCTATCTAACAGTAAACATAGAAGAAATAGACGTAATAAGAAAGACAACTCTGAACCCAAGACTTCTGAACCATATGCTATGTAAATTTCTAAGTTCTAAGGTACATTATTCTACGGATATACTATCGAAACCACATATGATCTTTAATTCGCGAGTGCCCTTGTAATTAGTGTAGTTGTTTTAAAAAATGTTTTTTAGTTTTTCGTTCTAACCACATAGTTGTTGAACTTAACACGAAGTAATTCCGCTTTGCAATTTAGTTTAATGGTTTGCTTGTTTTTAATGTGTGTTAATTTTTTATAAATATATTTTCTGTATAAGAGTTTTGAGATTTTGCATTATATCGTGAAAATGTTCATTAAACTGTCGGTTGTTCATTCTTAGCGCCTTAATTAACGTGTTAAGATGCAAATTTAGCTATAGAATTAGATGAATTCTCTGTGTCAACGTCATCTTACTACGAGAAGTGGATGATGATCATTTAAGACGAATTTTATGGAGTTATTATAATCATAATATGTAAGTCACCATCGGCAATCCATTTGTATAAGAATATCTGAATGCACCATTTAAAACAAAATCAATAAATGTAATATATTTTATATATAGAAATGCAACAGCTACTACTTGTTTAAACTAACTAGACTCAAGTTAACTAAACTTTTCCACAAACCGAATCCGAAAAGATTTCTGTATTCTTATAAAGCACCACTTTACACGTTTAACAGTCTAATATCTTTTACACACTATTCACTTTTCTATATCACAATAGGCGAGTTTGTAAAAATACGTGATAGAAACCATATTTTTCTTTTGAATTTTAATTTTGACGCATTTTTTAAAAGTTTAGTCAAGTCTGCGTGCTTAATACGACTACCTTTTCCTGTCTTAGATACTGCGATTCTCTGAGTACGGTCAGCAGCACTAATTTCTACGTTCTTTTTACCTGGATGCTTTTCAACTTCTTGATGTTTTTTAACTGCTGTTTTTTGAATGAGCAAATATTAAATTTCTAATTCACTATGTCTATCATTAGACTAATTAACTTGGTGAGCTAGTGTGTCTTAGTTCTATAAGTACTTAATTTGTTGTGACTAGAAATCCATTGCATTTAGTTATCTAGTTGTAGATTAATTTTATGTCGCCTGTATGGTCGTCGTTACTTGTATTGTTAATTAAAATACAATGTTATAAAAAATATGTTTCCACTTAATTAATATTATATGCTTTGCAAATGTTTTCGAAGAAACTCATTTTGATTTGAGTTATGATGGATCTGAAGTCATTTATTTACATAAATATTTACTACTTATACCAAATGTTACTCATTAACATACACGTATCTCGTATATGTAATAACGTAATATACATGTTTAGTGTTAGCAATTACTACATATATTAGGTATATATATTATATTTAATGTTTATTATTATTTATATTATTATGTTTGCAAAATATTGCATACATAGATTTGAAAACTTACATATCCTATGTATTTAAATTTATATACTCAATTTCTCTTTATTATATAAACAATAGCATAATCGCTCAAGGTTCATGACTTGAAGCGCTTTAAAACCTAATACTTTCGTGAATTATACAGAGGATTATTTTGTTTTGTGCCTAAACAAATTCGGAATGTTCCAATATTTTATTTATTTTTATCGACTATTAATTTTTTATACGTCCACGGTTAGTTGGTCTGTGCTTTTTAAACACAGTTCTAGTAGGGTTAATTCTTATCACTAGCTGTCAAAAGTATTTTTAATATGTTACTTTTTAGACTGAATCATTTTTATAATATTAAATTTTTAACTAGCGTTTATAAATTTATTTATCGATTTATCCTTCCGTCCAAATTCTAAACAACTTAATTATTTCTAATAGGTTTTAGTTCATATTATATTATGAGATGTTTATTATTAAAGGCTTCGATCAATAATAACAACTAGATATCTGCCAGCACATAAAGTGTGTTTTGACAAATACCAGTGAAATTTAAACTGGTCTTTTCTCTAGCTGTTTTTGTAACCAGGTTAATATGGACTCGTTTAAAATGCAGCGATGTGAATCCACCATGTTGGCTAATGTAGCATAAAACTTGAGATAAACACGAAAACGAGAAAAAGTACTTTATTTGCTGTCATTTCATTAGAATGAATAGCTTTGATTTTGTGCGTGAGACATAATCTAGGTGATTGTTGATCGAAGTTTAATCAAAAAATTATTTTGAGATATAATATATGTTAATTACTTTGTATTCTTTCGATTTAATGAATTTTAGAGGTACGTGGTTTTTGGAATTTGCATTTACATTATATTTCTTTTTGTAATATATTGTGGTTTAATGAGATTTCGTTGTTTTATTATAAATTTCCTACTGTAAAACACTAAGTACTTCTGCATATGAACTTATTTAAAAGATCGATCTCACGAGACATTTATCAAGGTACACAAAAAATATGTTATTGTAAATAAAAGATTTTTATTATTATTCATATAAATTGCGACTATACTATATCTTCACTACTTTATCCTTTTTACTCAATTTCTTCTCTGCTTATTTCGTAACGAGGTCTTGACCTTGCTTAATGTTTGCCTTCCGAGTTAAACGGCTCATAATTTAGTAAAAAGTTGGGGTCCTCTTGATTTAACCCTTTCACCACCTGAGTCGGCTTTATATGACAAAAAAAATCAGGCTTGTTACGCCTGCGTCGGATTTATGCGACACAAAACTCTATATTATATACTCTATTTCTAAACGTAATACGTTTTACGACGGTTTGGCCAAAATACATATTTTAATCGAAAGTTTATCTATTCAACCTTTCATTTAGTGTATCTAATTTAGATTTTCTATATGAAGAAACAAAATAAAATACTATTTCAATTAAGATAAAACTAATATTATCCCGGAGAAATGTGTATTGACCTGCAACGCCCATGTCGTATTTATCCGGCAGTGGTGATGAGACATAATGTTAGAATTCATAAGTTGTGGAATATGCATAAACAGAAATATTATATTAAATACCAAGTTATTAATTAAAAAATGTATGAAGTGTTTGTTATTTAATAGTGTTGTTTTTGTTCTGTGTAAATCCATATTTTTGTCAGAAATTACTGATTTAGTTTATTTTGTATGGACAACGATAAATGCTAATTCCATCGCTAGACTGTGTCCTTTTTGCCAGTATAGTGAGCGCCTGCGTCGGATACACACGACCGTTTATGATGTCACAACCGAATTGCGCCCCATGGAATTTTCCATTAGTGTTGCGCGCGTTTTTGTGATGATAAGTTAGACTGATTAGGTACTACTGAGAAATGGAAAGCCGAGGTTCAGTATAAGAATATTTAATTTCATTAAATACCTATTAAAAATCGATCGATGTTTTATTTTCTAACAAAAATATCGGATTTTTTTATAGAGTATACAGTAGTAGGTAAGTATGTACGTGTTTGTTACTTAATCAAGCTCGTAAATAGAAATATCATTATTACAGCGAAATATCGACATCGAAAAATTAATTTACCTACTACAACTCTATTTTGTTGTAGGTATTTATTGTTTTATTCAATGTTCTGGGCGCTGGGGGCACGCCAACCGATAAAAAGTCAGGCGGTGAAAGGATAAATCCATTAATTGTCATTTAAGTCAAAAAATCAATTAGAAAGTATATTGCACACGAATAGGCAAGCACAACAGCTATAGGGTGGAAATAAAGAAAAGCATCACAATATCTTTATTTATTTTATTTATTTTCAAGGTACGTATACCCATATTTAATATCTTTAACTACACAAACATTTAGCCAATTGAACTACATTCACATTTATTTCAGCTATGTTAATTTGTAACATTTTAAACTAAGTATTGAACAGAATTACTACGAAGAAATAACGACAATTAAACAAACGTTTAGGTATATTCTACACACTATTATTGTGTGGAATTATATAGCTCCTAATCAATAACAATTTTTCAATTTTCGAAACAATACTTAGAACTTTTTCTACGATCATTTTATTAAAACATCGTATACATAAAAAAAACAATCTACTCAAAAATTCAAAGTTAAAAAAGTACAAATCTTTGTAACATCGAATCTAGTTATTAAAAAGTTATTTAATCTTGATTAATATGTTTGTATCAATGTAAAAATACAGTGTCAACGTATGTAGTAATAATGTCTTTCAATCCAAGTTTAATTACATTTTTGAAAATATTTTTACAATATGATGGGAATTTATCAATAATTAGATGTTTTAATTATTGAATAAAGTATGTGAAGTGTACCACATTTTTAAAAAAGTTAATTGATACTATTTAGATAATGAGGTCCGTCATCAATGAAAACGTGCAATATTAATGCGTATTTTACAGAAACTGGTGTGAATATTCCGTTTAGTATATTTCATTAAGTTATTGTAATGGCACAAATCTTTTGAAAATCAGAATGTTTTGTAGTTGGTATTTTACATGTCAGTACCTACTTCGCTACTACATAATTTCTAAGAAAACTACTATATATATTTATACAGTAAAATAATGATAGATTTTTGTTATACACATTACCTACATGGCAAACGAATGTTTGGTCTATAAGAAGTATCTATTCAACTAATGCTATATAATGTGAGTTATACTTTATAGTATTGAATATACTATGATTTAAGCAAATTATACGGAATATTTTGAGCTCTCTTTGTGCATATGACAGCGAATATGAGAGTTACTTAAAATTAATGTCTTTTTATTTTGCCGTAAATACATATTTCTTTAAAAATCTTATTTTGAAGAGATAAAAACTGCAAAGGTACATAATAATATGCAACATACGTAAGGTCAGGCAAGTCGAAGGCAAGATGGACAATATACGATTCAAATGTTTTTATTTGTGCTCTGATTAAGTAACATGGGACCCTAGAATGGCAAGAATTATTTTACGGAAATATACAACAAGTTTCTCAGTTATTATATTCTTAGTAATGATATGACTTAAATTTTAATATTTTTATATTACTTTAATTAAAATTGCATTTTTTGAAAGACAGACCTGACCGTTGCAATTCATTTCAAAATATTGTTACTAAACTAATTATCACAGTTTAAAATTAAAATTACACACGCTTAAAAATTAAAACTTCTGAAAGGTGAACATAGCCTTCCTTAGTCTAGATTAATAAATAACTTAAATTCTGTAGAGTGCATAGCAGCACCCGATGAGAAATAAATTTTTACAAATGAAAGATTCATAACAGTTTCTTTACAAAAATTAAGTAGAAGAAAATAACAAATTGTTTATATAACTATAATAAAATTCTTATCTGAAGTTTCCTCAACAACTAACACTAGCCATCACATAAATGGCACGGGGGGTGCGCGCGGGCACTATTAAGTAAAACAGTCAATATGTAATTGCGAGAGATCAGTCTATATGTTTATCTAACACCACAATAAGTCACTCTTTACACTGTCGTCTCGTTTCTCCGAAGCGGTTGAAGTTCACGTTGCAGGTCGTTATAATATTCGTGATCCGACATACTCTCCTCCTCTACAGATCGTTGTGGTACATATTTACTCGTCCCTGGCTGAGGGGTGGATTCACTT
>DWJZ01005582.1:0-13883 GCA_018249125.1 Asbolis capucinus | reverse complement strand
AATTGGTCGTTTGGTTTCGGAGTAGCCATACTGTAGCATTCCACGGTAAGTAAATTCAACACAAAAAAATTTTTTTCAATTCAAACCAATAGTTCCTGAGATTAATGCGTTCACACAATTTAACAAACTCTTCGGCTTCATAATATTGGTATAGACTGATAAGCTTGTTTGAAACTCAGTTAAAATTATTTCAAACTATTACATGCCTCCAAGTCAAGAGTAAATAGGTTTCTAGAAATTTAATGCGCTTTACCATCCAGAACTTCATCGCCATTCAAGAAAAAAAAAATTTAACAAAAATTATCACTTATAATATAATAAACAGTCAAATTTGTAATGTAAGTCACATTGGCAAAATTTACCTAAGGTTCATTTTAATTGGTTCATTCATGCCAATTTCTTAAACAAGGTTCTTTGGTATATTTTTATCAAGCCGGATTATTAAAAATAAATTAAGTGCATATTTTGTTTCATACTTGAATATTCAATTTCTGTGAAGAACTTGATTCTGAGTATCTCATGTGAACGACAATTTTTCCAGTGTTTCTCAAACTATTATAATAGTTCTTACGAGTTTTTAGTGTTGCCATTATCTATAAATCTATACAAATAAATACAATTGGAGTGTCTCTTTGTAATATTAAAATAACCGCCTTTTACTAGATGCATATCAACACCAAAATAACTTTTTATAAAACTTCTGTCTGTCTGTGTGTCACCTCGGTTATCAGCTATAATAGTAATATCAAATAATACTTAGGCAACTTTCCTTTTAGAATTATAGAATACGAGTTATCGTTAAATCTACAAACTGAATAATAACTTTTTTATTAAATTCCACGCGGATGAAGTTGCGGGCACAGCTAGTTTTGAAATGAAGTTACACTTAATCTCTGTTGCTCCACATAAATTTTCTTTATCGTTATTTATTGGAAATTTATTGTCCAGCGTTTTTATGTTTTTACAGTAGGTTTTTTATTTTCTTTTTTGTGAAGTTTTAGTGTCTGGAAAAAGTGATGAAATAAGTTTGACATCCTGTGTATAAATCCAATATAGATCCAGCCACACACAATAACAGAAAAAGTCTGCGACTTAACCTCGATCATTTAGTAAGGTTTAGAGAAGATGCTAATGTTTAGTGGAATTTTTATGCCACCACGGAGACTTAAATAATAAAAATAAACTTCTCTTTATTACGCACATGAAGAGAACCCGTTTAAAACTGGAAGCAAAACCAACTTACAACGTAATACTCAAAAACTTAATTTGATTTTGAATCATCACCGGCAGTGTCATCACAACTCATTAATAGGCCACTATTAAGCACTTTTCACTCCTCGTGACCAAGGAGGCCTAGAGCATAGCACGCTGCTTCAATACGGATTGGTGAAGGGGTAAGTGGCAAAGCCAAGGTTCGGATTTTTTTTAGCCTTTTCACTTGCCCTCCGAAGCGCTACTCAATTTTTGCCACTTGCCACTATCGGTCACCAATCCTCCAGACAACCACACTTATATTGCTTAACTCGGTTAATCACTTTGGATCGACGCAAGACCCCAGGGACAGTCCCTACGAATTAATGTTGAACAAATATAAACATTTACGATAATAATATACAGTTTAATAATAATGCACCGCTAAAAATTTAAAATTGTTAACTGAATATCAGAATTAAAAAAAGATGTCATATTGTGAAAATTTCTTATTTAACTGAAGCAATTAACATTTCTTGAACTATATTGTGTGAGGTCTCAATATTTGTTCTCTGATACATTATTTCGTTTATAATCCTCTAAAAAGTATTTTTCTGGCCTGGATAGTTTTACTACGACATAAAGAAGTGATATATTTGTTTGTTCTTCAAAAGAGACACAAGACATTGATGGCAATGAGACTGTTTGCCTGCTGATAGGAACGGAATGTCAATTTTATTGTTATTGTCATCAATGTGAACAATCTATGACCGCGTCGTACTAAATTGCTGTGTTTTGCATTTCACGGTGATTTGTCCAACTTCAGCAAGGATATGTTAAATAATAAAAGATTAAGGCGTGCTGGTTCCACGGTGATGGTTAGTTAATTTAAAATTATCAGAGTTAACTAGTCTCTGCCCGCAGCTTCGGTCGCGTATCAACACGGCAGGAATAACCCTTTTTTATCAACATAAAAAGGGTTATTCCCCTGGGAATAGTAGTAAAGAACGAAACCAAATAATATATTTTTGGAACTGTTGTAAGATTTTCAGTTTTCTGTTCGTATGTGCTATTGCTTGCGTTCTAATCTTTCGAAACGGTTGGTGTAAGTTTAAAACGGTCTTCGCTGATGTTTTTTCATAAGCTAGGATTAATACATGCAGCTTATTTTAGGTATATAAATCGATGTCAAAAAAAGATATCACTTTAAAAGATTTCGTCTATAACACTTAGCTATGACGGCAGCGCAAAAAATATAATTTTTATTAAATGCCCTAAATACATAAATAGCTCACAGCTGCACGGGATCCTCCTCGTAACTGAGGAGGCCTTGAACTCCAGCTGCGGATTGGAAAAAGCTAAACTAACACTGCATGCCAATTATTTGCGATTCGAGCTATTTTAGTATTAGATCCTATGGTAGAGAAACACTCAGATTTTCATTGTAAGTCCGCCCGTGGGCTTTACAAATAAGTTACGATACTTACCCGTCATAGCACCGCAACCACGCAGACCGTGTGTTTTGTAAAAATCCTGTAACAAAATTAATTATTTAATAAATTAAAATTACCACAGTAAAATTGACACTGACAAATATCTGTAAAGTTGAGAAACGCTTTCATGTCCAATGTCATTTTTAAATCGCTACATATGTTTGTTTTAAGATATTTTCCACTTTATAGGTTAAATACAAACTTTTCCCCGCGACTATGTTCACGTAGAAGAGTTCTTATTCCCTATTTCCGTATTGAAATTTAATTTCAAAAAGGTAATAATTTTTGTACCAATTACTACGTATTATGTTTTTTTTTGTGAAATTAAAGTAGCCTATGTTTTTTCATAAATATATCTTTGGACAACTCACACACGGCCACCTGAACCCAAAGCGTTAGCTTGTACTATGGTGATCAGATAACTGATAAACATACATATATACTTTTAAAAACATGCTTAAATAGACATTTCTATTACACACCAGACACAGAACAAACATTCCTGTTCATTACAGAAAAGTTTGACCTGGATGGGAATCGAACCCACGACCTCCGGTGTAGTAGTCAGATTCACTAACCACTAGACCAACCGGCCTGCCAATAATAATCATGATCATTGAAAGTTATGGGTTAATGTCCAACTGTTGGGCTTGGGTCTCATCTCAGAATGCGAGGGATACAGGCCATAGCCACGCTGGCAAAGTACGGATTAATAGACTAGTTCATCTTACGATTTTATCTTTTACCATAGCAAGTGTTCATTGTTTTCTAATACGTAACTTTTGCAAAATTAAGATGCGCGCTGGATTCGAACCCAGGCCAGCCGTTCGAAAGACGTTCAAACAGTGAGGCTATGCTTTCAAAGACTTTTTAGGAATTCTTCAGCAGTTTTTATGATGTTATTTCCTTTTCAGAAACACGTGATATGTTAGATTGTTAATGTTGAGATAACTTTCAAAATTAACAAAAAGGGTGGAGATTTTGAATTTATGCCTTCGCGTTGGGAAGTCTATCGTTCAAACCACTCTGCTACAATTTTATTCTTGTGTGTTATTTATCTATTTTATATCATTCCAGGTCAATATTCCTTAGTAGAGCCTGATGGATCAATACGCACGGTGGACTACACAGCCGATTCAGTCCACGGGTTCAACGCTGTGGTCTCCAAAATTGGTCCGAGTGTCCATGCACCACCGCCGAAGGTTGCGCCACCTGTGCAACAAGTTATACAAATTGTGGCAAAACCAGTACCGATACCAGTTGAAGTGCCCAAACATATATTTGCAGAAACCATTTATCCGTCTCCTACTCCATTCTGTAAGTAAATAGAACCTAGTATTGTATGCTCATAAACTGGCCTCCCTAGTAGATAAAATTTGCAAACAGGCAGGCAGCAAACGATCAGCAAAAATAGCACCGATTATTTACGTTTCAAAAACCATCCTATTCAATACATAATCGCTTGCTCCATGCTCGCTGATTAATACTGTGCACTATCGCCATGAACCTAGCGCCTATACCTATTAAGTAGCATAATTAACGTTTATACGTAATACGAATTTGCGATCTACCAGCAATTATCGCCAAAATTTTGTGATCGCTTTCCGTTTGCATGTTACGTAATACAACCTCGGCTCCTTGCGTGTTAGAGGTTGGTCTAACTCAAACGTCGGAAGTTTTAAACTACTCATAACCCTCCTATAAGAATTAAAAATGCTATCAGATGAAACAATCGAAACCGTTTACGTCACCTTCGAAGTAGGAATGCGCTTATTTTTGCCACTAGCGGTTACTTATAAATAAACGATTCGAAAAGATTATTTGACATACAAACCTGACAAGTGTTAAGCGTAACTTTACAAACTTATTAAAATTCAAATTTATATCATTTTCTGGAGTTCCTCATTTTAATTTGAACAAGATAAGGAATTTGAACAAAATAAGGAATATACGAGTATTTATTTGAACCGCAAAATAACGCTGGTTCTTGAATAACAATAGGTAATGTTAAGTACAACATTGAATTTTTTTTAATAAAAAAATAACACTAAAGTAATATAAAATACGTTCGTAATACGTACGTTATTACATCTTATTATCAGTGTATAGATAAGGTTCTATTGTTCTTCAGATATTCAATTGTTTGAAGTTTTGAAGAACATTTTGTTTTGTTTGCAGTGTTCTCCAAGATCGAGGAACCTCATTTTCCTGAATACGACTTCGATATGGATGGACCTTTTAATGACTTTTATTAATTGAGTTAAATTTTGTTATAATACTCGCACACTTTATTTAAATAAAATAATTTATTCAATAATTGTATATTCATCAAAATCAAAACTAACGCCATTGATAGTGCTTGTTGTGTGTAAAAAAAGTATTTTCCCGTGGAACATAGAGATATTTGATTTGAATCTCGATTCAGCGTGGACGGTGTACATTATGCTATGTTACGGGTACTCACGATAAATATGATCAGCCGAGACCGTGATCCATGCAACTGGATCCAAATATCAGTGCGAAATACATATATCGTGAGTACTCATAACACAGCTTAACTTAGTTATTTTGCTGTGAAAAAGGCAGAACAAAATTTTACACTAGTCCTTCACCTAACTGAAGAGTGTCGTTTTGACTTTAGAGATGTTTTTATTTTTATTTTTTTGTTTGTTTAGATTAAGTAAAAACGAATATTTTTCGTCTGTATAAATACATTATTCTGGTTAAGTTAATTAATATCTATTATTGTATGATTATGTCCTCTTACCGTAGAAGTTAATAAGGTTTTAATTAGTATCTGATAGAAGACATAATATTTTCTTTTAAACAATGAGCAATTATTTGAGTTTCGTGAAAAAATCCCATATATATTCTTAATTATTTTATAAAAATGTGTAGCAGCGTATCGAACAGCTACACGGAACATTAATATTCATCTTCTTAGCTTTCTTTTCTTTTTCTTACTTTAGTATATGCGGAGAAAAACCACATACACGGTGGTTTTTTCCGCGCGAAAACATATATAGAAAACGACATATGTAGTTAAGAAATATCCAAGACAGACAAAAAGTCAAAAAAAACCAGAAGTCTTGATTAATGATAAATAATTAAAATGCTGGTACATAATTAAATTGCTTATTAAATCAAGAACTATTGCATTACAATATACATACAAAAACATATTACTTATTTAATGAAATATCAAAAATGCTTTTGTAAGACATTGCTATAACACAAGTAGTAGGCGCTCTGTGGCGTGATTGTAAAAATTGGAATGACAGGCCTATTGATCTAGTGATGAGCTAATCTGACTGCTACGTTGAGAGCCGTGGGTTCGATTCTCACCGGGGATAAACTTTTCTGTTAGACAGGAATGTTTATTCTGCGTCAAAAATTGTAGGAGTTAATGTATACTTTATGTACATTGTCTCTTGTATCATTATCAGGCGTTTGTTTATTTATAGAATCTCTAGGTGTTTGGGTTCAAATCCCTATTTTTACATCTAATCGAAAAAACTTCAGATAACTGACTTTTAGTGTGCTATAAAATTGGGTGCTATAGAATTTATAGCTCTCCACCAAGAAGAAACTGGCACCTTGAATATATAAAATGTGTTGTTCAGAAATTTTAATCATATTTAGTTGTATTTGGCTGAAATAGATATATTGGTAAGTATTGGTATTCGTTCTTATACATGTATTTTTCCAAAAAGTTGATTCAGATCTTTGACCAAGAAACTCAACTTTCAAATTTCTTGTGTTCATTTCATGTTCACGTTTAGGTGTGATTTTATAAAATATCTAGTAGAGTGTTACTCAGTAATTCAAATATCTGAAAATACTGTTTAATCAATATTTGTCGTATAAGATATAGTGCTATGTTGTAAAATACTTGTCTTTTCAACAATGCCCGATATTTCACGAAATTGCCTTTTTTTAAACGAAACCTTGATTAGTTGATTTCTTGACCTAAAAAACCGATAACTTCTAATTTTCATAGCAATTGAAATTGATGGTCTTTTACCAAATTAAAAGAGATTTGTGCATATTATAGTAAGTAAGTATATGACTGGTAATTCCTTTCGCTTCACTTAAATATAGCTTAGAATTTTTTTTATTGTCAATTTTTTATTTGTAAATCGGTTCAAGGAATACAAAAACTTCTGAAAACTATATCAAAATCGAAACAGCTGTTACTCTAAGTTGACGTTCACCAAGATCAGTTACTAATTTATTATTATTATTTTACCATTAATTATCTACTTGCTAATTATCTACTAGCTTGACTACGATCCCACCTGATGGTAAGTGGCGATGATGTCTTTGATGGAAAAGCGCACTAACTTAGTAGAAGCCTATTCACTCATGACTTGAAGACATTTACATTGTAATCGAAAGCAAACACCGACACGGACAACTTATTCCATGATACCAACTGATCGTATAATGAAGATGACGGTGAGATGATAATGATGATTACATTAAATTCTGATTTATAATAAACCACACGATTTCATCCTGTATCTATTATTCATTGTCACGGCGTGATCTTCAGATGCTATAAAAGAATGTGACATTCAAGACCAGCGGGTCGTGATTTGTTTGATTCCGGAACAATTTATTGTAAGATCGTCTTCTCTATCTATTTTATACATTTTATTTTATGTAACCTATGAATTTTATTTTATTGTGTGTAACCTCGCCCACGAAACTGTCGAAACTAGCGAAAAAAACAGTACATTCTCATAATTTTACAGGCTACAAAAGCTTTAGATTTAGCACTAGATTTTATTTCTGGAAATAGACCTTAAGAGAGGAAAAAAATATTAATTATAAACTATTATAAAACAACAAAGAAATAAAGGTGATAGAATAATATTCCATGATTTGAGTCAAAGTAAAAGACATAATTACACTTTAAAAGAAAAACGCTATTAACTGTATCTGTGCATTTAGTTTGTCTAGAATTTACGTGTTTTATTTAACAATTTATAGAAAAAACTACATTAAAGTCGGACACTAGAAAAAAACACGCACTAAACACTTTGCTCAGCAATAGCCTAATAGTTTAAACGTCCTGGGTTCATATCCTGTAACGCGTACCTCTAATTTTCAAAGTTATGGGCGTATCAGAAGTTGATTTTCACTTGAAGGAAAACATCGTGAGGAAACCTGCGTTCCTGAGAGTTCTTTATAAAGTTCTCGAAGCTGTGTGAAGTCCACCAAACCATGCTTGGTCAGCGTGGTGGTCTATTGCGTGTAACCTAACATTATTAGCGGAGACCCGTGCCCAGTAGTGGGACACTTATGGGTTGCAATGAAGAGATACAGTACTAAACATGTTTAAAAAGCACTACAGTTAGAACTGAGAGCACAAAATTAGCAGCTCTTTTAGGTTACTAAGTTAGTTAGTTAGCATTTACTAAGTTACTGTATCCAACATCTTAGACGTCTTCACTCAGGTAGGAATTTTGTTTCTCAAGCAGGCAATCGCCTAGCCAATGCCGCTAAAATAATTATACTCAAATCCAAAAGTACTTCACCTTCTTATGAAGTAGAAATTAGCTACAGAATTGTAAAAAAAATAATGAACCTTATGATCACTGCAAAACCTATTTATCTAAAACAAGGGTACTTTACCCCAGGCCCTAGGTACATAGTGTGGCTCGCGAACGGATTTTAAAATAATTGCAGGCTGCCTGAAAGACATTATAACTAGGAATTAGCAGTGACCTTCCAAATTGATTGATATATGATTTGAATCGTTGTAGATATGTAGAACAAAAAGAAAAGGTACTTTAAACATAACGCACAAATAATACCTACGTAATTTATTTCAACAAAAATTCGAATCACCGATCTATTTATTCAAACTATTAATGAAGTCTGATTATCTTTACGACCAATCAAAGATTACAGCTACCGTTACGTTGGCAGCAATTGTTAAAGTGAGAGAAAAAATATTTTGGCCAACAAAATGTGTAGGTCAGTGACTGTTTGGTCATTCTAATTACGTCACATTGATTGTGCTATTGCAATCCTTTATAAGCCGGTGTTATGATAAGTGACATTAAAAACTATGAGACGATGAAGACCTTTTGGTAACATGCTATGACATCTGTCTGTGGCGTGTCTTTCGTGTGAAGTTGTATTGATTCATCTTATGTGGGTATTTGGAAATATTGTCTTGAAAACTGGGGTTTTAAGGTTTTATTATTCAAATAGTAAATATTAAAGAATACCAATAACAGTATATTTGGAACTTTTTGCAACTTTGCTTTTCAGTCTTTTATACATAATTGCGAGATCTCAAATCTAGGACGAACTGTCTCTGTTGAAGCATTAGACAAATTGATCTTATATGACACTTAGACCAAATGATTTTGCGCCTCTGTTGCCTACGCGTTTTGACTGAATTTTTGGTATTAATTAATTGACGCCTATAGCAAAGCTGTGTTATCGAAGTTTGTGTCATAATAAACGGTTACTTATTTATATTTATTAGGAAAACAAACAGCGGTATACAGTGAATGCATACGGAAATAGTTAATACATAAAGCCAAAAAATATCCCACTTAATTAATGTTTCATCTGCACGTTGGGGTCACACAGCTCTGAGACGGCAAACACAGTAATTACCGTCTTGTCTGGAATCTACTGGAAAATGGCAGGGTGATTATTTCATACATCTTTGTGTAGTATGTCATATATTTCATTATTTATTTATTAAACAGTTCACTTACAATCATACATATTACATTATCATCATTATCTTTGAAAATCAACGAAATATGGGGACAATTTATACAAACCACGTAATATATACGTAATACGTAAATAAATTCACGTCAATTTTTCTTACAAATCATTCAATTCACTCGTGAAAACAATATAAAGTTAACGGTATTTCTAAAGACAAATTGACCGAGACGAACACTTATTAGGAATTAGATATACCTAACTTTTTAATAACTATCATCACAATATAACCAACAACGATAAAAACCCAGTCAGTCCGGAAGCAGGATACATTACAGCACTGATGTAACAGACAATTCGTTTCGACTCATCGCACAATCTTTGATCGTAAAGCTAGGAGATTCCTTTGCTTCCTATGCCGGCATTCCTTTCTAATATCCAACAATAATTCTACGACTTTACAACTGTTATTACCTTGATAACAATACATCTAATGTTCCGTCGATCTGTATACATTCACAAAATGCAGTGAGCGTAATTATAACTAGTTTCTGCACGCGGTTTTGTCCACGTGATGGGTTTAAAAGTACCTGGGTGTGTTACAAAGTACTGCAGACAGTAATTAATCTATCGCTGTCCCAAATTGCATTCAGATATGTTCGATATTTTTTGGATGTGAGTAACATCCATCCATCCTCACAAACTTTCACATTAATAGGTTCAGTAGCACTGAATTAGCTAATGTTTCGTGAAATATTTTGTATTTAAACCAAACTTATTACTCTAGAATTTCAATGTTCACAGGTTTTTAGTAAATTGCACCCTGGAAACCTTTTTCAATCGCATCATTTCAACAAGTAATAGTTTAAATTCACCTCAGGTACTCCAGATTCCTTTTTTTTCAAACACACTTACCAAACTTTTAGCAAATGCTTAACTTACAAAAAACCTTCTTTCTCCCTCGGCAGCATCTCAATATAATCTAATAGATAAACGGATACATCATTTTTGTACTTTCTTCCAAATTTTCAATTTTAATAGACCGTAAAAGTTTGTTTAAAAAACTTTTACGTTTTAATTTACGCTTTAATATGATTTTAAATTTTTATTATAGTGGACACCAAACATTTTTAACACTTTTAAAACTCTACCGGGTCCTTACGATTATTACGAGTCTTGCCGTGACCCATGGTATTGAGTCAAAATATCATTATAATTATAATAATAATAATCGTGAGTACCTGTTCAAGTTTTACAAATACGCTGTAATAGTTTGGTTGATCCCCGACTACTTCTGGTATTCTTATGTTCAAAAGTTCTACGGCAAGAATTTTCTCATGAACTTAATAAAGTTGACAAAGTTTTATTCCAAACGGTTCAGAAGTTTTGTACTTACCAGAAGAACTAAGAGATAAACCAATACATTTTTATATAATGGGTTCTAAAAAGAAAAAGTATTGAAAGTCTATTGAGTTCGGGTTATTTAATCAGTTAATAGTTCTTGTAAATAATAAATTATTCGATTAATAGAACACCGAATAGAATATTATTTATTTGATAACATTTAAATGTTTGATTTATTATTATTCATTTATTATTTATTTATTTGATTTATTTATTATTATTTTATGTACATATTTGATAAATTGTCTATACTAATATTACAACGAGGAAAGATTGTTTCAAGAGAATAGGCTCTGAAACTACTGAACCGATTAAAAAAATCTTTTACCGTTAGAATCCTACATCATTCCTGATGAACATAGACTACAAAATATTTTCAAAAACGTTAGGAGTCCGTATGAAAACTTCACTTAACCTAATGTGTGAAACTTGTGATTTTTTAAATAATAAAAACTTTCGTTACTCGGGTTGCTAATCGATCCAGTACCCATTGGAGCAGCGTGAAGAAGCTTCTCCAGTATGAAGAGTGACTCGTGCTCAATAGTGGGCCAGCAATAGCTGATGAAGGTCAAATGAGCACATTACTTTGAAAATAAAAAGAGCAATGATAATTTATAAAAAAATATCGGCTTTGTCACGGCAAACGCTAGTTCAAAAATACAGTATGGGAATGAATATGCGGTGCGGTAATATGTATATGGATGCTGATTTTCTATAATAAGCGTCATTCCCATATATGTATATTTGGAATAGCGGTTGGCGTGAACGATGACAGATGTTTTGTTTAGAGGCTCTGTTTAACGAATCGTCTCGGGATCGATTCTCAGCTAGGCAATTCGTGACAGCTGCATGTTTGTTCGCAGGTTCTGAATGTAAGATGTTAGTTTTATGTACTTATCCATTCCACCCGTAACACAGGGAATTCTAGTTCTGTACCACCAGTATTGTACCACCAGTACCGGATTAGCATGCGGCCCGTATGCCATTGCGATGTGGCCCGCACAGACTCCATTTAAACGACGCATTTTGGCGTTTCTCGTGAACATCTCGACCACGACATGTATAATGTGGCCCGGCCCAATATCCTTATAACATTTGCCGTCCTCATATAATAAAAGGTTGCCGATCTGTGGCTTAGGTCAAGTTAAAACACTCCCCTGATCCTGAGAAGTAATTGTTAATTAAATTATTATTTATAGCGATAAACAATTAACAGATTTATTGTTTATGTAACCCAAACTGTCCTTCAAAGAAAAAATAATTGGAAAGGAGCCTCGCTTTACATCGCTTTGTCTGTCCTGATATTTAAATAACACAAGTTAACATTGGTCCAGTGTCGGCTGCCCTTGACTTTTAAGACTTGACGCTTCCGACGACAATATCGACTGTCCGTCTGTGACGAATGTGGTTTCGAGAGAAGCTATTTGCATCCTACTTTAATACACGAATTCATGCAAGGCTGAAGGTATATTTAGTAAGGAAGTGGAGTTGATTCTGTCCTTAGTTATCGTTATAATATCCATTGATTGGAAAGGTCCTGATAGCATCTAGGTCATGAACCGAGAACAAATGTTTATTACATGAATATATGCGCCCGTTGGGAATCGAATCTGGTACCTCTTCCTATCAAAATAAAGACTTTGGTACAACTATATCTTTAATTTTATTAATATTTTGTCTTATTAGTCTGTCGCATATTTTTTTTGTATGTATTTCACCGACTACTTGAAGATGGCTTGACAGATTTAGATGAGTCAAACGCTAAAAAATCAAATTTCATTTCAGGTAGGTCCTGTTTTTTTAAATTTAAACTTTTCTTGAAATCTTAAAAATAGATTAGTCACAACACCATCTATGTTTTAATAAAGCAAATAATTATTTCTTGGGTTAGTGGAATGAATGTTAGTCATTAAAATAAAAAGAAAGTGTAGTTTAAAACTTATTTATTTCACTATGTATTATTATCGATAAATCAATTACAGGTTAACCTGATTACACACACACTTTACTTAAAGTATCTGATGTGCAAGAAGCGAAATTCAAAATTTATCAAGTCCAACTATTAGAGCAAGATGGTGTCCAATACGCTAAGTTGTTTCCTATATAACAGAAACACAGAAGCTTTTAATAGAAACTTGTTGCTGAGATATCTAATACCGGTAGAACTAAATGTAATATTATAGCTGTACTGAGAAGTAAGCCTTTTATACTGTTAAATTTAATTTTTAACATCGTTAGGGTATGCTTTGTGTATAAGTTCGGACCAACAACTGTAGCTCGGCCGCTCGTCAGGCATTACACGAAGCCTGGCTGGACATCTGCCAAAATGTTATTTTATATAGAATTTTCGCCTTTTCATAAAACATTTTATGCTGCATAGAGTTTACTAACAATAAACTATAAAAAAGTTCCATGTCCACTGTTTTCTACTTTTGTTTACGTTTTATACTTTATACATACATATGTACGTTTCGTATTCCCATTAATAACTCACATACGTGTCGAATTATCTACAAATAATTATGTATAATTACTTTATACGATTTTATTGAATGTGTATAAATAAATGTATACTAGCTGTGCCTAGCGTGCTTTGCTATACATAGATTTATTAACCATCACTAATCCGATCGACGTAATTTTATTACCAAAACCTTTTCGAGGGAATTCTAAATGATATTACTAAAGACATCGGTGCTCTATCTCCGACCATCGAGTCTATTCAATTCTCTCAATGTGTTCGCTATAAATGTGCTACAAAACAACGTTAATTCAATTAATAATAACTCACACATTTAGCAAAATTTTTACATACAAATATTTATTACATTATACTTAGTAAAATTACAATCCAATGTGAAATAAAATAATTATAAAATATTCAATGAGATGTAATTTAAATGTCCAAAATATATGTAAATCCATTTCAGATAATTGTCACATCGTTATAATCAATTTATAATGTATAAAGAAGAAAAAAATAAACAAACATTGTCTTATATATAGATATGTATATATAGCCGGTTGGTCTAGTGGTTAGTGAAACTGACTACTACACCGGAGGTCGTGGGTTCGATTCCCACCCAGGTCAAACTT
>DWJZ01005581.1:0-13885 GCA_018249125.1 Asbolis capucinus | reverse complement strand
CATCTCTGTGTACCATTATTAAATAGTTATTAAGTTAAGACCAAACTGTGAGAGCAAATAAATAAATATATTATTATTATATATACATATATATTTGTAATGAATGCTATATTATCACTGAGTGACATAGTCTATAGTAATATCCAGAAAAAATAGTATAATATATAAAGATAATAAAATGATCAATCTGCGAACGCTCGGGCACTCGGACACTTGGTGAATGTATGTATGGGGTTTGTATGTATGTATATATGTCCATATCTATGACACGCCTTACAGCCCAAACGGCTGGACAGATTTTGACATGTAAGGCGAATCTGAATTTATCAGAATTGTGTCGGTGACGGAGGTTAAATAAATTTTCAAAATAGGGCCACATATACAAAAAAGGGGATTATTATTATTTTTTTTAATTGAGTAATGTGTGGGTGAAAGATCGTCAAAAGATCATTTCAAAAACATATATAATAATATATTACTGTTTTAACAGAAATTGTCAAAAAGCGTACCAATAATTTAGTAATTAGTATGCAGTCGGGTTGTTTGTTTTTTAATTATTTTTGGTCTGACGAATCCTCAATTTTATGGACGAAACTTAGTAAAGTAATAATTATCAATAAATATAATATATATCAATAGGTTAAGTGAAACTCACACATAGTTCTCGAATCATTTCCGCCAATTCCTCCTCCTGTTCTGTTTCAGGCTCAATCCATAATAATTGGTTGGTAATGCCCACTTGACCTAAAATATCAGATTTATTAGGAAATATTAGGCAATAATTACAATGTTTTAACATCTTTCAAAATGTGCCCATTAGAAAACGGAGGTACTGGAAAGTTTAGCTAAAGTAAAATTTGATAATTGACGTCGTATGAAGATCATATACTATACAAGATTTATTAAAATATTTAAAAACACCAGCTTTAATTATAGATCCGTAATACAAAGAAACACACGTAACTGTATTGTTAACCGTTGAGGAGTTCCCTTGTCTGGAGTCAATCCTGAACGTAGTATCAGGTCATGCTTGTCATAAAAATGAAACCTTTATGCAAAATTTCAGCTCCGTAGTAAAATTAACGAACGTATATTTCTTCATAAAAGTATATAAAGCCTTGTGAGGTTGGTAGTAAACTTGTTAAAAGGGTTCCCGGTTCAAATCCTGACTAATGCAGAAAATTTGGGACAGTTCAATATCCTACTAATATTATAATAACGTTGTGAGTACGGATGAATGTTTGTTACTCGTTCTGGCAATAATACTCAACCAATCTGGATGAAATTTGGCACAGATATAGATTGTAATAATAAAACACAGACTACTTTTTATCAACATGGCTACCACGCGTGTGAAGCCGCGGTCAAAAATAGTTTATTAAATAATAATGACAGCCTCGGGGTTTGCTGGTCTCTCGAACGGAAGGTCATGAATTCAAACCCTGGGCACTTCTAATTTTCAAAAGTTATGTGCGTATCAGAAATTAATATTCACTTGCTATGATGAAAGAAAATACAGTAACCTGCTCTCCTAAGAGGTACCCATGAAGTTCTAGAAGATGTGTGAAGTTTGCCAATCCACACTTTGCCAGCGTGGTACTGTACCCCTTACATTGTTAACCTGAGCCCAGCAGTGGGACAATAACTTTGCAATAATGAAATATCTACATTATATCATATAAAATTAACAATACGCAAGATTAACCAAGGAATTTTAGAGTAATTCTGATCCGTAAGTGACATGTTATTTAATGCTAATATTAATGCGAAATTACTGATCCTTCTGTCTGTCCATAGATTTTTATGAACATATATATACAAATATAACTAGAACTTAACTTTTATTTATATACATGGTGTATAGAAAAGTCGTTTTAGAGTTTTTGAAATTCGGTATGAGATATAGGACGATCTACTAGTCACGGTTCCACTTGAAATTATATAAGCTTGTAAATTATATAAGGTTTAATAAGCAATAAATACTTTTTTATAGATACGTGAAATTCGTAATTTTTTACAGTTTTTTTAGCAGTTATGCCTTTATGCGCCTAATGCCACTTTAACGGTCTGGTAACTTTAATGTAACAAATCGAATTATGTTTTTCATTTGATATTTCTATCTTGCTTTAGCTTCGATTTGTAGAAAAAGCGAGAGTTTTTACAGTCAAATAAGAGTTTATTTTTTTTTGTTGCAGTAATCTTTGATGTTTTGGACCCTTCTATAATGGCCGATTGATGAATAACGGTGTCTCCTCGTAACTGAGGAAGATCTTGTCTTAAGAAAGCTTAACCATACTGTTCTAATACTTAAGGGCAGTTATTAGTACAAAAAAAAAACAGTCCATCGATGGTTCGCAATTCAGCACGGGTCTCTTCTTAAACTGTGGAGGCCTAGAGCATACTTCACCACGTTGCTCCAATGCGGACTGGTGGAAGGGTTAGTGGCCAAACCAAGTCGGAAGTTTTTATGCTGCCTGAAAGCCTCTGGAAATGGCTTAACAATTGCTATCTAACGATACCAACCGGCACCGACGGCTTTGCGTGCCCCCCGAAGCACGGAAGCGTTCATGATTTTTTGCCATTATCGGTTAAAAAAATATTAATTCATAAAGTGACTATAGGGCGGCATTAGTGGCAAAATGCCACATGTCACCAAGCCTAACGAATGCCCCGGCCTGATGCCATGGCTTAGACATAACCAAATATTTTCGACATTTTTGAGACAAAAATAGCACAATTATTACGAAACTTTTAGAAACCATCTCAGTGATTTGTAAATTAAGTAAAATACACGTAGGCCTTTGATAATGTGGTTACGCCACTGTTGTTTATATCCCAAAGATATAACCTTATACATATATTATATGTGCTACTGTTATTTTTTTTATTTTTTTATTTTTTAGTATAAATTTAAAAAACGAATCAAATACTGTCTTCCCAGACCCAAAATTTTGAAAGACCTACCCAGCCATATATTTCATGTATAGACACAGTGTATACATGAAAAAGAATATAGAGAAGAAAAGAGATAGCTTATACAATATTTTTCATACTTTTTCTACGACTTTCTTTCTAAGATAAATATACCAAATTAATTTATAATAAAAATCTGTCCTAAACTTCTGACATAGATCCCGAATTTACTACAGAACCCAAAAAATGTGACAGAATAACATCGATTGCACAAACCGAGCACGACCGGTAGGCACCGTTCACGACACTTGATGGACGAGATAGCATGAAGGTGTGACGCGTCATGCCAATTGTGACCAAATCGAAAGTGAGAGTTCGATCGATCGTTCGAAATTCGAACAGCGTTTTATTTTTTATTCGAGTTTTATTACAACTGACCTGTAATGTAATTGATACTATTGTCAATGTTGGTAGGTATGAAAGTTGGTTTGATGTCCCGGGTTCGATTTTATAACACTGCTTTTTTATGTTATCCATTTTTTCATATTAGAACCTGGTAATTTGATTTTCGTTGGTAGATTGACACGCCACCTAGCGTTAAAATTATAAATAAATTGCATTAGTCAAACTCGTAGACATGTTGCTTGCATAGCAAAACGCCCCAGGTTCTATTCTCAGCCTTAATTCATTCATAAACCAGTTCATAATTTAAAAACCCTTAACATCACTAATCGATCTAGGTACGTCGTTAACACAATAGTGATGATGCGATAAGGCTTTCGAGGATACGTTAAATGTGCATGTCGATAATACACGTCGTGCATTATTGATGAACTTCGTCGGCGCTTCAATAGAATATGATGACACATCATTACGGACTTCTGTCGCTTGTCGGACAGTTAGTAAATTTTTACTAATATAGAAAATATCGAGAATATGTCTGTTCATTGAGTTGACGAATTTAAATGCTAATTATCACAAACTGATTACATATCGATTATTATTATTTATACGTATCGATAGAAAAATCGATTTGTCGATAGTAATTACAAGAATGATTGAAAAAATTAATTATAAAATGTAGCACCCCTAGATAAATATCTTTTCTGATATTTTTTACGTTCTAAACGCTTTTACAAAAATGTATGGAACTTTCGTTTATTGTGGAAAAAGGGACGCCATATTTTTCTGCACCAGTCATTCCCATACATTTTACTAGCTTTTGATGTGATAAAACAAAAACACAATTGTTTTGACCCTGAGACGAAGTAATAGCAATGGTTGTTTCAAGCACAAATACTATTCGTAAAATAAAGGGAACAAAACCAGATGGTACTACTAGTTCACGACATAGTTTCATGATAAAACATTTAGTAAAATGTTACTTTGATTTTATCAGACTCTAGGATAGGTTTTTTGTAGTTATATTTTCTTGTATTTCTGTTAATATATGTAACAGTAAAAAGTTGAGTAATGAAGGCTTTTAAGAAGTTTAATAAGGATGTAGAATTAATATTAAAATTGTTTCCTAACCGAAGATTTTTTTTTACATTAGTTAAGGCTTGACTACAATCCCACCTGATGTTAAGTGGCGTAGTCTTAGATGGTAAAGCGCAAACTTAGAAGAAGCATATTCACTCTTGTCTTGCATCTACTTTATACTCGAGCACATACATATACCTACTTACTTTAAACTCGATTATTATAAAATTTTAGTAATAAAATATAAATCATGTGGGTATGAAGTGAACTTAAAATATTTTTATATATATGAATTATTATAGTTTCGCAGCTAAGTTATAATTAAATTTCACATTAAGGATTTTAAAAATCGAATAACTTAACCTACTTAATATATTTATACTTATCCATATTAGCGTTTTATTTAAAAAAAACAAAGCTATAGAAGCAACAAAAAAATATTTATCATACACATTAATTTAAAATTATCAAAAAAACTGATGTCACGGAAAATACATCTCGCATATCGACACTATAATCGAACTGGCACATCACTAGTACTAAATAAATCGTTATTGGACCGCTCCTCCGACCAAATAGTATTAATGGCAAGAGGTTAATGGTTTTGAAGACGTTTGAAATTGATCGACTTCTGCATCTGAAGTTGAATGGACCACTCAGATAAGGAATGGAAGCGCATGACTAATATGAATTTAATACGACAATATCGACTGACTGTCGTCTAGTGGTTTGTGACCTGACTACGCCGCAGGTCGTGGGTTCGATTCCCATCCAGGGCAAACTATTCTGTGATGAACAGGAATGTTTGTTCTGTGTTTCAGGGTGTTAAAACATTCTCATAAGTATATAAAAAATATATGTATGTTTAACAGTTGTCTGATCACCATATTACAAGCTAACGCTTAGTTTGGGGTCAGATGGTCGTGTGTGAGTTGTCCCGAGATATTTATTATTTATTTATTACAGTTATTATATATTTAATACGTCTTCAAGTCAAGATTGAATAGGCTTCTACTAATTTAGTGCGCTTTACCATCGAAGACTTCATCGCCATTTACTTATGGCAAAAAAAAAACTATAATTACTTCATTACAGAGTACATTGCTAAACCGATTTGGATGAAATTTGGTCCAGAGGTAAAATAGAATTTGAGGAAAAATATAGGCTACTTTTTTTTGCGAAAACTGACCTGCAAAGGTGGAAGTAGGGGATGAAAGCTGTTCATTATCGAAGATAATATTTGAGCATAGCACTTTGTATTTATACACTAGATGTAGTGAATGGGGTTGGGGGTAGAGTATTCGGAAGCTACTATGTGGTCTCATATTAATTTTTGCGACATCTGAACAGTAATTGTTCATTTTATTACTTATCGATATTTGATAATCGATTTCTTTGTCTTTTTTTATGTGATAAGCAGGCAAACGAGCACACGGATCACCTGTAAATAAATGATCACTACTGCCCTTGGACATTAATAATACCGGACTCAAAATTTCACGAACGTGAAATTAAAGAATTATTTAGTCTCTTTGAAGTGAATAAGCTCCGTAAGTTGGGAAAAATATCTTGGGTATGAGTGAAAATTTCGTTAATATAGACCAGTGTTAATTTATCTACCTACTAGATGGCGCTGTTCATGTTTCTGGAACACGCTAATGGTATTACTCTAGCAGTTGTATAAGTAATATACTATAACTACAAAATCTTTTTGCGCCCCGTCTCTCCAAACGGGGTCGCCTCAGACGAAGGCTTAGAGGCCATTCGGCCAAAGCCATTCTCAGGTGGTGTTTAGTGGGTATGCACCTAGGTTATCGTGAGTCCCACATAACCAGTACAGCCGGCTGTGCTGGTATGCATGAGCATTCACCACCTCCCTCCCGCGCATCTCCGGAGGGTAGTCCTTTCTCTTTATATGGACGCAAAAAAAACAAAAAACAAATGTTTGGTAGCTAGCCAGGTAAAAATATTTACCACCTATTTTTGAATGCGAAAGACACAATCCCTTCTGCACGAAAAACTAATATCCATAAGCTTTTGTTATTAATCAAATAACAATTAAATAGATATTTGTGGACAACTCACACGGCCATCTGTTTCCAAACAAAGCATTAGTTTGTACTTTGGTGATCAGACAACTGATAAACATACATACATATATATATTTTTAAACACATACTTATATAATTTTTACGCACAGATCAAACATTAGGAATCATCACAGAAAACTTGACCTGGGTGAGAATCGAAACCACGACCTTCGATGTAGCAGTCAGATTCACTAACCACTAAACCAACCGACCTGTCAAATAATATTCGGGCCCTAATTCGAAAAAAACTCAAAATTTCATAACTGTACTGTCAACCGTTGAGGAGTTCCCTTGTCTGGAGCCAATCCTGAACGTATCAGATCACGCTTATCATAAAAATACATTGTCATCAAGACGGAAAATTTTACCTCTGTAATGTAAGACGAATTGGTTCTAATTAAGCTTGCAAGATTTGACCCGAACAAGCCTACAAACTAACATAAAAACACACTGCAAGTTAAATAAAAGCATGTAAAAAGAAGCTCACAAGACCCCAGCTAAAATATGAGTCATATGGGTAACCCAAGGGTTGGCTGAATCACTTACACATCAATATTAGGGAACGGTGCGTCACAGAAGGAGCACCTGGGGTCAGTGTCTTCCCGCTCCTCGTCTTCTGTCTGCTGCTGACCTGTGGAACCGCTGGAGACTCCCCGACCTGGAAAATAGAGAATTATTTGATTAACTTAACATGACCATAGGATTTTGTTGGACTTAACACGTTTTAGTCCACCAATTGGGCCAGCCTGGTGGACTATGGCCTGTACCCCTCACATTGTGAGATGTGACCTAAGGCCAGTAGTGGGACAGTCAGGGTTTGCAATTACGTTGTCTGCCCACGCGTTTATTCGTCGAAGTCGTACTACGAGTATACTCGTACTGAAAAGGAACTTATCCAATACACTACGAGTATTCTCGTATGGTAGGGACGTATCCCTTACGAGTATATTCGTTGTGTGACTTAACGAGTAAAGTCGGAGTTAGCAAAACTTAGACACATAGGAATCACCGTGCAACTACAATTTAGATGCAAATTAGTACTCACGATTTGACCGTGAAATTAACCCAACATCTGAGTCGAAATAGGAGATATAAAGTGTCTCGTCTGAGTCGAATTAGGCATAGCAATAACCAAATCGTGAGTACCCGTTTACACATAAAATATTTTGATACGGCAAAATTGAGATATCACACTGATACTTTCCCATTAAACTTTGTAAAATCCACTATTACTCGTAATAATTATTTTATTCATTAAATAAATCGTTCTTTTTAAAATAAAACAACTCTACTCTTTAGTAATACAATGATTATTGAATTTAATTTGTGAATCTAGAGCACAACTCCGTTTGTGCAACTTGCACATTTTGCACAAACGATGCGTTGAAGACGAATCTCTTAGGTAAACAGAATTATCTCCAGATTGCATTTATTTGTATTACAGATAAAATAATATTGTTTCATTAAAATGTACTTTTAATACATAGATAATAAAAAAACAAACGGTACCGCTCCACAGATATTTTCTACTTATGGTATTCCTTATTCGTGGGTTAAATTTTAAATCCAACTGATATTATAAATGATAGAATATTTTCTTGTCCTTTGATACAAAAACTGCCACATCCAAAAAAATGCGCAAATAAGTCTGAAGTAAAAATTAGGGTACCTTTTATCAACACGTGCAAGTGGAGTCACGTATACTAACTTATAAAAATTCCAATAGGCATTACTTCAATACAAAAAGAAAAGAAACTTGAAATACCTGTAGAAAATAGGTTTACAGATTATTTACATATATGTATATTACATAAATTTTTTTTTGTTCATAATATTAGTATAGATATGTTATTTTCGGATATTAACTTTAAAAACATATACCGTAATGTGTGTGGTCTAACATGAGTCGAGTTTAACATCAGTATTAAAAAAATTAAATTAATGTAACTTTAACCCTGCCGATGCCATGTCACGCTAGTTCTTGCCGAAAGTCACGACGCGCAATTATTATTCACAATCTGCCTACTCAATTAAATATTTAAATATGCGTAGGAAATATATCCATCCTGCTCTTTCTTATAAACATATCATCTTGTCGTCGTCGTGTTCGATTTACGATCGATCACGGTCGGAAGTATGAATAAGTGCTATAAAGTGATCTACATTGACACATGCAAAATTAATTCCAGTCACGACAAGTAAAGCCACGCCTCGAGCATTGTCTAACGAGAATCGCGCCGCATCCGTGATAAGGCAAGGCTAGAAATGATATCATCGGAGAAGTATGATTTATAAGAAGAAATGAAGTAATAGGTATTGTAAATCTGTGGGCGGTTTAATGTAAATTCTGTGTTATTACTTTGTGAGTTATGTTGAGTTATAAAGTGCGCTCAACATCTAAGACATCATAGGCTTTTAGTATCAGATGTGTATATTATATCCTATTGATTTATTATGCATTAAAATATTGTAGATATACATCTATATTATTTACATTAAGTATAATAAAAGTTTTGAATTTGAAGTTGGAGTAATGGAAGCATCCGCCAGTTTTTTTAAAGTTTAAGGCTGAATAAGATTTTTATACGTAGTTGCCGGCATTATCAAACTTGAACAGAAATCAGAAATTAATAAATGCTGTGCATCAAAAATGACTTAAACATATAAATAACATACCGGAACTTGAACCTTGGACAACAGGCAGACTAACTATCAACTAGGCTAAAGGCGTTAAAATAATTTGAAACCGAATTACATAAAAAAATATCCTAAATTTTTATCTGCTATAACTAAATCTTCCACTTTAAAAATAAATGAAAAAAACTCACCTGTAGTCTAACTAAACTAAGTTGAAATAAAAGTTGTAAGAAAAGGATGTCACACGATTCACCGATGCTACCTGAAGAGGCAAGAGTTCACCAAACAGTGATGTCAATGTAACACTGTTGGTTACATTATCAGGGGGCAAGTCACCCCCACCCTGACCACGGGGGTAATATGCCCACTTGACCCGGCATTCGAATTGAATAAAAATCACCTATGCGTGACACTAGCAGCGTGGGGGTTGAACTGCTAATGACACGATTAGATTCAAATTATTATTAGGATTTTAATGACTATTTAGTTTAAAATTAAGCACCATATTTAAGAAAGTAGGAAAATGTAAGAAGCAGAGAACTCTCTGACCAGGATGACCTGAAGAAGACATCCGCTAGATTCAAAAGACTGGACCGTGAGTTGTCTTTTCGTTTCTAGAAGTCTTTTCTAATATGTCTTTTCTAGAAGAGAATAGACATTTATCTAGGAGGCGCAAATTAGGAGAGACCTACGTCCAACAGTGGACATCCAAAGGCTGACGGATGGATGGAAGAAAATTTAAGACTTAAACGATCTGTACTAAGGAGCGAATAAATAATCATTAACGAATCTGGGAATAGAAGTTCAGTTTGTTAACCCGAAACGACGATACCACTTTTTGACTGGCATCGAATGAGCGCGCAAGGAAATAGTGGTACAATGCCACAATCCTTAAAATCCATAACTGCCCCACTACTGCGGTCGGGTCGCCTCTCAAAATATGAGGTGTACAGGCCATAGTCCACCACACTGGTCATGGTCGAGTGCGTAAAGTTAAACTACACATACCTTCCAGAACATTATGGTAAATTCTCAGGAGTAAAGGTTCCCCACGATGTCTTCAATCACCAAAGAATATGGTAATTCTTAGTGGTTCAGTGAGCGTGAGTGCTAAAGACCCAACAACCTATTGATAATCCCTGAGCACAGCACCACTTCAGGTACTCCACCACGTTGCCCCAATTGGGATTTGGTTAATGGGCAAGTGTCGAAAGGTTCTTTACCATCCGTCAGGCCTCCAACCTAGTATAACTGTTATAACGATAACAAACTGGACCAAAAGATTTAAAAGCACTCTGAGGCACAGAAACGCTCAAAATCTTTTGCAATTATAACAAACTCCTTTCCTACGGTCCGCTATCACTAACTCGCTATATAATTAGAATCAACGTCTTTTTCGTGTTTTTAGCAGACGAATGAGCTGTCGAGTCACCCGATGGTGGATCCCTTTCGCGTGGGGAAGAGTAAACAAAAGAAGCAGTACATTGAAGCAACCAGAATCTATACACCAACAACATACCGCTTCAAAAGGGTACAGAAGACGATTGCTTCCCATTTTTCTTGGATGGATTCGATGACTGAAGGACGTCGGGAAGAGAGAGAGAAAAAGAGATTCGCCATGAAACCTTAGCATTAAATGAATTAATTTAATGTCATTACTTAATTTTAATTTATTTTATATTTTACAACTAATAATATTTTATACATCACTAACTTCCGCCCGCGACTTTGTCCCCGTTGAGTAGTTACTTTGGGCTAACGTTAACTTACCCGCGACTTCGTCTCTGTCATACATTATTTTTAGCGCAACTTTAACCATGCGGAAGCTCTCAATAGGAAAAAAACACGATTTTGAAAAATTCTTCATTGGTACTCCACTCCTATTGGTCTTAGCGTGATGATACAGCCTTCCTTGATAAATGGGCTATGTAATACAGAAAGAACTTTTCAAATCGGACCAGTAGTTCCTGAGATTAATGCGTTCAAACAAACAAACTATTCAGCTTTATAATATTAGTATAGATAATGAATTTAAATAGTTCATCCAATTTTAATCAATTTATTTTTTGACACCCAAATTTAAACATTTAATTTATTTTATATCAGTGATAATTAAATTATGTTATTATTTTAAGCATTAAGGATAATAATAATTATTAATGTATTTTTGTAGGAGTACGGATAATTCAGAGTGCACGTTAAGTTTTCCCACGACGCCGACGCGCCAAATGGCGTAAGTTCCGCGCACACACCGGAACGGTGGCTTATTGATCTTTATAATGAATTTAACGGACCCTCTAACGATACGGCACCTGCTATTCTGCGTTATTCCCATTCAAATAGCCCTGTCGGTTTTGAGGTAACGGTGTATTTAAAGATATATTAATTTAAACATAGACATTAATTTGTTGCGGTCAATAGTACTAATTTATGCCAATTTATTTTCTATGTCTATTTTTATCTAATATTATAAAAAGAACAGATTTGTTTGTTCAAGGAGAAAAGGCTCTGATGGGCCGATGTGAATTCTTTTATTACGAGAATCCCACATTATCCCTTATAAGGCTAAAAAATATTTTCAAAAATGTTAGGGGTCCACATGAATACTTCAATAATGTAATCCAACGTAGAAAAAATATATCAAACAAAAATCGCAAACGCGGTTTTAAAAATATTTTATAGCCTTATCAGGGATAATGTGGGATTCTCGTGATAAAAGAATTCGCATCGGTCCAACAGAGCCTTTTCTCTAACAGTAATAATTAATAAAATAAATTTTAAAATAGAATTGGAGTCTGTTCTTCACAAACAATCAAATCTCTCCTTTTTATAATATTCCATTTCACTCGCGTGAAATCTACAATAGCTGGAAGGATATTGAATTGCAATTTACAAAGTTGAATGTTCTCACTTGTTTACACTCCGGTCCGGTATCGCCCTGGGCCGGACGGAGCGTCAGGTGCGTCCGGATACCGTTACACCCGGAAGATTATATCAGAACAGAGGGATTCTGTACAAAAGTCGACGTTAGGTTAAATTAAGAGATTAATGTTTTTGTTACAAAAACAAATACTTCAAATCGGCTAGTATACTCGGTGAAAATTCGATCTGGAATTTAATACAAACTTGACGATATTGATAATGTTTTTTAGCACTACATGTTTTTAGTGGAAGTCAAATATATATTATGAATTAACTTAAAACTACCAAAATTGTAATTTAAATGAAGCGACATGAATTTGAAGCTAGTTAAAAATAATAATTAGTATTAAATAATGGTTATAATAAATAGTAATAATTAAAAATAGTAACCAAATGAAAAATAATAACTATCACTATCTGTAAATTGTTTATTATTAATAGTTTAGTCAATTAAAAGTATTATAGAAAAAGAAATTTTTGTTTATTCGTTCGCTATTCACAGACAAATAATTCATCGGATGGTGAAAAACTCCATTGACATTTTAGAATTTGAATAAGAAAATTTTGAAGATTGAAAATAACTGAAGTGGAACGCTAAAGAATCAGCCGGACTATTAATGTTATAAAAATGGTGCCATATGAAAAGAATTTGCAATTCTGAAATTCAATTTCCAGAGTACCTAAAGTGGTTACAATATAAAACATAGAACAACGTGTACCATGCCAGCTAGTAATAAATACATTAACATTAACAATTTATTGCAAGAAAGATACGCTTGCAGACACCGTCGGAAAAGGCGTACTGAATACCAACAACCCGGCCAACCTTTACACTAAATTGATAATCTGAGCTACTTTCCTCTTCGCTGCAGGCTGCAGCATCTCATCGA
Organism: Asbolis capucinus; assembly: GCA_018249125.1. Lineage (NCBI taxonomy): Eukaryota > Metazoa > Arthropoda > Insecta > Lepidoptera > Hesperiidae > Asbolis > Asbolis capucinus. The sequence continues at coordinate 951 of DWJZ01005581.1, read as the reverse complement.
CTGCAGGCTGGCAGACTGCAGACACTGCAGCACATGTCCCGTTACGCCCTGCAGTCGTACATCGGACAGGAAGCCGACGGAGATGATTTGAATTTGTTCTGGATATAAACCTAATCTACTTTGAGGTTCAATATGTATTATAAGCTTGATAAATATTTTATCGCACAGCTTCAGGCGTTCTAAATATATGCGCACGCTTTTGTTCGAAGATTGCTATGGTCAATAGATATATCTTATACTTGGTGCAATATAATTGAGAAATTTGTATGAAAGTAATTCGAATTTGCAGTATACATATGCAGTGTACACATGCAAAATACATATGCAGTATACATATGCGGTATACATATGCAGTATACATATGCAGCGTACACATGCAGTATACATATGCAGTATACACATGCAGTATATATATGCAAATTCGAATTTCGACGAAAAAACAATGTTTACGAAAATATTACTTAGACCAGGGTCAGAAATCCGCTGCCCGCGGGCCGCTTACAGCCCTTTGAACATTCTTTAATTCGAGTTTTTATGTTTAGAAGGTCAAACACTGTGTCAAAATATAAACTAATACAACATAAAAAAGCATTATGATACAAAAATTGAGCAAATATATAAATAACTTTACAGAATAACTCTGAAACCTGAAATAGATTTGATTAGTATACATGCTAATCTATGTGCTCATATTTAAAATTGGCTCTTTAATTCCAATGGTTGCTCATCCCTGACTTGGACGAATAATCCAATAATTATTTATTTGAAAATATACTTATTTATCATAAGATTGTATTCATATGAATTTAAATGCTAACTACCAAAAGGGCATAAGTGAGATTTAAATTATGTATACTTTATTTATTCCTAAAAGCCTATTACCAATTTATTAACCAGCCTACTAGCTGTGCCCTACAGTTTCACACGCGTACTCTTGAAGAAAAAATGAAC
>DWJZ01005580.1:0-13886 GCA_018249125.1 Asbolis capucinus | reverse complement strand
AAAAATAAAAAATAAAAATCTTTTAAACGTGCGAGTGTTGCCTGGTAGGTCAAAGGACTACTTTGTTAATTTATATCTTCAATGAAACCACTCATATTATATTGATCGAACTTCACTTGAGAAGTTCGTGTGATCATATATAATATTCTATCGAGTTATAATTTTGTTCTATTAAATTTTTTCTGATCAAATACTACCTTACTACTTCTTTTAGTGCAGTTTTATTAATAATCTTACTAGCTATAATAATATTATATAGTTCACCAGAGTATTACAAATATTTTAATTAATAAAAGCCTTTTGTATGGCAATAAAACTCTGTTAAAAGATGGCGCTATTTTGTTGAACAATAAACTCATTAAAAATATAATAATATAGTCATAAAAGATGATGGTAAAACCTTTGTTTACATGTTCAATATCATGCTTTTAGTACTTATTACTTCCCTATCCCACCATCATTCCAACTAAAAGTTTTGAAAAATCAATAAAGAAATAATAATTTATTACACTCATCAAACGAGATTCATTCGCATCAGATTGAGTTAGAGAAAAGGCATGAATAATGCGTAATAAATCATTATTGTACAAGTCATGTTATTTATGAAGACGTTCCTTTTCAGCAATGCTCCAAAAACATGAACGTATCCCAGCAGAACAGTATGGGGAACGAGATCATAGCGTCGCTCCGGTGATAGGGCCCGCCATGATTAATGAATAGCGTAACATGAACTATCGGGCCCTCCGCCATCGCTCTAAGGCTGCATCTATACCATGCTATTAAGTTGAATGTAACAGTTGCAATAATAATCGCAAATTATTTTAAGCAATAAATGAGTATTGACATATTACATGTGGATGTTAATAGTTAAATTAAATACAATTATTGAATGTGTTGACGAGAAATAACACAAATACTTTTGTTATATTCATACCTTTAGTTTAAGGAGATTATGGCTGTCACATCTCGATAAATATTTGCGCAAATTATTGCAGTCGTTTACCATTTATTCGCGCGTTTTAATATTGCTCATAGATGATTTATGTTGGCAAATTTTTATTCCATTATATAATACATATGCAATAATAGAAAGTAATGTTTACACTGTGAAAAGTTTTAAAATAAAACTTCTTAAGTAAAACATGAATGTGGCAGTTGTTTATGATTAAAGGTATTGATTTAATATTATTGTATGCAATAGGCAATAATTGGCATCGTGTAAATGAACCTTAAGCTACGTCATCTACTATTAGGCTACGCTCACTTTGAATGCTTTTTCGTACGAATTTTACACGTGCGTACATGTCTGAATACGCACGAATAATCCCGTATACCAGGGGTCGGAACACCACACGGACCCCATTTACACGACCGAACTTGGCGTTTCTTATATTTCTTCCGTCACATAAAATGTGGCCCACAAAATATCCTTATAACATATGTATATGGTCATGTAAGAAAAAGATTTCGACACGTACCGTATAGCATGGGAGTGCGCAGACTTGACGCGAGGTTCTCGTACGTACACATCTGAAATTTTGACATGTATTATTAATAACAAATTATCCGGATTTTTCATGCGAGTACCTATTTAACGGACAAAACCGTATTCAATGTACTTACTCAATTTGTAGCGTAGCCCTACGTTCACTCATTTGCAGATTTTAAATAAAACATCACGTAAAATAACTGTAGAATCACAATAAAAAAATAGATATCTATTTTTAAAATTACGAGAGCAATTGATCAGACAAATAGACTTTTTATGAGGGGCGATTCAACGTTCGAAAACATATGTATGAATTCGAATAACTGGGGGAAAGTTACGATGTTGGAATCGAATAACAGATTCCCCACTTCAGAACATCGATTCTGATTGATAGACGACTTGGCACTCGAACTACGATTGACATTACTAACCCCGATAGTTCATGTTATGCGGATAATAAAATATAAGTTGACGTTGAGTAGTATCTACTATTGTTGATGAAAGGGACTGAAAGTTAATGTTACTTAAATTGTCTAAGAATTTCTTTGTATTCAGGCAACGACGGCGTAGGCTACTAGGCGCCTCGTGTGATATATTCTAGTACCAAAATAATTCATTAAAGCAAAATAATGCACCGTGATTGGTAGATTCAAGCAAGCGTCACCTTTTAAATCACAGCTATTGGTCGGCTTTAATCGCGCGCAGTTCCTACCATAAGATTAATTGGTCTAATGTATAGTCACAAACAGCTCGGCGCCTAGTAGATTATGTAGTCGATGTATTCAGGTATCGAATGGGATAAAGTATTATGAAGTACGTCTCCTAAATGAAATTGTATTGTAAATATTTCAAGGGATGAAGATTATAATACAGAAAATACAAAATGCTGTGATATCAGTTTGCGCTCTTCATAAATAACATAATTAGGTAGGTACATGAAATATATTATTCACGTGCTGATGAACCACGATATTACAAAGGTTATGTGAGGAAATCTATTAGAGCTGAACCGGATTGAACAGGTTCGAACTGGATTGAACCGGATTGAGTCAGTTTCAACCGCACCTAGAGTAACAACTATATAATAGCTTTATATATTTAAATGAAAACATTTATTGAATTAATTCGCGTCCATTCAGAGTTTTGAGAAAAGAGCAATAAATAGCGCCAATTTAGAATTATGAATCATTAATTATATTATATACCTACTTATTATATTTACCATGAATTATAGGTTACAAAGAGTAAGAGCATTTATGTAGAATAGTTATATCCAATTCCAATACATTTTATAATATCTCGCCTATTAACATTGACAATTTTGTTTTACGATACTTTGTCGAGAAAAAATTAAATTATTTTGCCTTAAAATATAATTTTAGGCCCATTTCGGAATATTAAACCGAATTTAGTAGAACTGTTTACATTGTTTTCAACTAAGTTAGTTAACACGTTCGCTGCCGCACGAGTATGTTCGTAGCGATTTGCTACGAGTAAACTCGTCAAGGAACGTGTTAGGAAATCTCGCTAGAATAGTGCCTTGTGATGCATGCTTACAATATAAAACCGTAACATATGTAGATTAATATTTTTATGTATTACGTTTAGATAGATATCTGAATTAAGTAGATTAAAAATAATTAATAAGGTTATATAGTTGTTCGAAAATGAAGCAATAATCTTCCACTGAAGTAAAAATTGCCAGTATTATTGTAAAAATAATTGTTTTCTATAATTAAAGCTTTGTACTTAAGGAATTGTTAAAATTGTATGATTGTGAGAATTCGCATTTAATTTGTTAATACAGTTGTTTTGTCGCTAATAGCACGTGACTTGGCACACATGAACAAATGGGGCTGGGGGTGTGATGTATACTTTCAGCCAGTGTCGATTAGAGGCGCGTCACCAATAGACGAGGAACCAACCGCGTTAAGCGGAGGCACGAGTGACTTGAATCCGACCAATCAAATCTGGTCTCATGACTTGTGCTGGCTATTATTCCTGTTTCAATACATCAATAGCTTTTGAGCATTATATATCTACATATATTTAACAGTTTTGTTCATTTTATATATGTATAGTGATCATATGTATTGAATTTAATTTGAACGTACCTAAATTGGCTGTGTGATGATTGGCACAGAGCATTAACTATAGTTTTTTTTTTTTCATTTTGACGTAACTTTAAATATTCAACTTGCTGTATAGTAAGTTTAATTCAGCCATCAAAAGTATTTGTATAAGTGACAATATTATTAAATTACAATGTTAACAAGACCACGATGTTTTTAGAGAGGCTTCAACCCATTGTTGGCCAACTACTGAGCAGGGGTCTCTTCATTTTGAGGAGGGCTAAAGCGTATTTCACCATGTTGCTCCACTGCGCATTGGTGGAGGTGTTAGTGGTCAAACCAAGTATCGGGAATTTAATGCTACCGAAATGCCTCCGACGTGGTTTAACGATTACTATCTAACGGTAACTACCGGAACCAATGGCTTTATGTGCCCTCTGAAGCACGGAAGCGCTCATAAAATTATTGCCACTAGCGGTCATGTCCTCCTATTGACCACGCCCGCTGTTGCCTCAGTTTTTTGATCGCAAGTTAGCAAGCAAATAACACATGTATTGATTTAGTACGTATTAGTACGTTACATGTACATGTGCTGGTATAACGTAACTAAGGCCATGTTTTGTTCAAATTGAAAAAACCCATAAACGATATATATACTCTATATATGTATGTATATATATATATATATATATATATACCTGTAGCTGTAAGCTGTACGTGTGTACGTGACTATTTGTATCCTATATTTTTATTATTTTTACCATACAAGCGGAATTTTATGATTTTCATACATTGAATTTGTGAGAAATCCGCGCAATGAATTGCAGTTATTTTTTGTAGCTCTGTAAGTATGAAACAGATATTGTATATACATTATAAGTTTTGGTAGAAAGATTACTATGCAATAGGTGCAATTGTATAAATATATGATTAAGTAATTGTAAGCGATTGTTTTATAACACAACAAATAAATTATTTTAGGTCTATTTCGTATTATTTATTAACACCCTTTCGTACTCGTTGTTAGTTTGTACTTTGAACGTTGGTTTTCTGAAGGGTCAGAGTTGAAATCCTGTACGCACTTCTAATTGTCAAAAAATATGTGCAAATAAATAAATACATATGTTTGGACAACTCACACAGGGCCATCTGAGCCTAAACTAAACGTCAGCGTGTACTAGTGTGAAATGATAAACATATGTACTTATACTTTTTTAAATACATATATAGATATTTTTACACACAGACACAGAACAAACATTCGCGCTCATCACAGAAAAGTTTGATGTGGCAGGGAGTTGAACCCACGACCTTCAGTGTAACAGGTTCACTCATCACTAAACCAACCGGCCGGTGAATTATCACTTGCTTTGGCGAACAAGAAAATCGTGTTGACGCCTGTACTCACGATTTCCCTGTAAAGTACTCAAGGTGGCGTAGTGTTCTTATCTCTATCAGACTATGGCCCACATTGCGAAGAGATCCGAATCCAGAAATGTATCAGTTACAAATCGCAGTACGAAATGACCTATGCAATAAAACGGCCCTAACTTTCAGTCGTTACTAATTTTTCAACACTTCACGAAAATTAAATTTTCACTAAACAGCGGGGTCGCAGCGAAGATTTTCTAGTATATCTTTTTAGGGGCAATGAAACCGTAATTCGAGTATCGTAAACGACGTCTGTCTTAGATTGGCGAACATCATAGGATTTAATTACGGAGGGCGGGAATAATTGGCGAGTCGTAATGGCCAGCTTTACGGGGAAATTAATAGATTCGCTGCAGGCGTCCACCGCGACCCAAATCATTCTCATTTTAATTAGTTCCCCAATCTAGCACTAGTGCTCAGTTTCCGAATGTTAATTTATTATAGAAATAGCCTTAATGTGGTTTTAATATCATTAATTTCAACCTAGTTGGTTAGTACGGACCCTGCTAAACGAGGTGTTCAGTTCGTTCACGGTTGAGATGGATATTCGACAAGAATAGTTATTAAGTTTAACCTAAACTCTGCTTTAGGCCTGTAAATGCAAGTAAGTATATTAATTATTATTATTCGAGTGACAGATGAACATTTGTTCTCGGGTTAGTTCTGTTTTTTGTACTGGGTGTTTTTATTGTCCAATGCAGTGGGAATATAAATTTTCCGCGTTTATTTTAATTGTTGATCGTCTTGACACTTTTCTCGAAAGACCAACTACGCTTTCGCTACAACAACCTTCCAGTGGTCTTAAAGGAGGCGAGGAAGACGAAGAAGACGCAACAAACTTCCGAGGAGTTATCTTAGACTTACAGATTAATCTTCCTACTACTTACGTTATAAGGTAATGTTAATTTATATCAAGAAGTACGTATCAAATTTATCACATCCATTTGCCTGTTTTTCCTCCGTATAAATTCCCATTACTCGAGCTCGGCAAGCACGTTAGCTGGCTGTCAGGATCGGTAGGAGTGGAGAAGATAATTTGACGTGGCACATGACTAGTATCGAGTTACGGTAATGTTATACCCAAACATGACACCTAATGTTGTAAGGCGGTACTTTATTGGATTCGTTTATAAATCCTCTTCCTGATTCTCTTATTGTTAACTCCATCTACATTGGAAAGTGAGTGCTCCAGGGCTTTTGAGTAACGAGGAAAGAATTGATAGCTGTGTTTTTTGCTGGGGTCTACCTGTGGAGTCGGTAATTTTTATGTTATGCCGTTGTATTGGTGTAGAAGTAGACCTAGCTTGAAGATAAGATAGCTCTTCTTTACTTCTCTTCATTGTTCTTGGGATACCTAAAGCACAATAGATAATCTTAAAGAATGTAGCACAAATATTAATCAAGCAAATAAAGTGAATTTATTTTTAATAAGCATTGAAGTACCTATTTTAAAAAAATCTAAGATTAGAACCTTAATGTATAATATATATATATCAACAACTTTAAATAGCACTAGATATAGGCAGAGAACTAGAGAAATATATAGTGCCTTTATGAGCCCAAAAGCAAAAGTCAACGGCAAGAAGATATTAGCTATTTAATGAATATGTCGAAAGGCCAATAAACTCCGACGTGAGTAGATGTATTGAAATAAAATATTCTTCTCAATATTTTTCCCTTTGATTTCAACGTCGTTCATAATGCCCGAATAGCCGCCTAATGTTTATCGTTTGGCTGCAATCAAATCAAGGAATAGGACTCTAAAGTACCTCCGAGTCGGGAGCAATGAAGCGAACGATGGGTCGTTTGTACCAGTGGTTCCCAAAGTGGTCCAGGTGAACCCCCACGGGACTACTAGAAACTCTACTGGGATTTAGGAAAATTTGGGGTTCACAGGTCGTGCGTGGGAGAAAGTAAACGTTTATATAATTTTGAGGTGAACAAATATGTTGTCTTGGTTTTACAAACACTTGTTAAAAAAAACTGATGGACCAATAAACAAATCCCTTTTTTTGTGATTGTTGACAGTTTGCATAAAAAACAAAATTGGTGAAAATTGGCCGCTTTCAAGAGGTATTAACAGATGTCAGGTTTTTTTACATTTCGTTTTGGAAATCTAGTCTCAAGAAGTGTACCAACATGAGCGAACCAAACATTTTATATAAGTCATTTATACGAAGAAATCATTTGGGAACCACTGTGTTAAGCCGACTTAAAACACGAGCAGGACGATCAGTCACAGGCCTTAATGTAAGTTGTTCAGTGAAATAATCTTCAAACACCCGTGATAAGCGGGACACTAAATTAAAAAATAAGGAAAATGACAACTTACTCTTGCTTACGTCCGGGTTCGAATCCCAGGGCGTGCACTTCTGACTTTTCGGAGTTGTATGCGTTTTAAGCATTCAAATGTCACTCGCTATAACAATGAAGGAAAACACCGAGAGGAAACCTGCATGCCAGGGAGTTTGCTAAACTCAAAGGTGTGTGAAGTCTGTCAATCCGCACTTGGCCAGCGTGGTGGACTATGGCCTTAACCTGTTCATTCAGAGAAGAGACCCGTGCTTAATAGTGGGCCGTGATGAGTTGAGATGATGATAATGATGAGAAATGATTTAAATATTGAAAAATATATTTAACGCCCTTATCAAAATATGGGGAGCATAACAAACTTTCAGAAATGGTAATGATAACTGACAGGCTGTATTTTTGATTAAAAATTGGCGTATTGAGATATTAAAAAAATCATTTTGAAAGTTTAAGATCTAAGCTTCCAGATAATTGGCAAGAATTTCTTACGAGCGAGTCAGTTTCCACCGAAACCTTTCGATTTAGAAATCTTTGGGAACCAGTGGTTTAAACCTAGAAAAAAAAGAGCTGGTTGACCAATCACACGCTCTAACGCATGTTACTCAGTGGCCATCAAACGCCCGTGATAAGTGGGACACTAAATAAAACAATAATTAAAACGTCAACTACAACACTTTCGTTTTTCACTTCTTTCCCTATTCAAATGTTATCGTATTTCGCTCGCTGCGAATATTTTAAACCTTGTGTAAATTATGAAATGCAGTTTTTGCGTTTCGTTGTTAATTGGGAACCCTTACAGTTTGTCTATATATATAGTCCGTCGATCAGTCTACAGCTTAGCGTAAACTCAATATTAACAAGCATTAATTTGAATTTAAATATGGGCATATAACGACAAGAGAGTGATAAAATAATATACTAAACAAACTTTTTTAACATGTTAAAACGCAATCTTTAATTATAGATCTCTAATACAAATAAATACACAAAATGTCATAACAGTATTGTTAACCGTTGAGGAGTTCCCTTGTCTGGAGCCAATCCTGAACGTAGTATCAGGTCATCCTTATCATAAAATGCATTGTTATCCGGACGGAACATTTATGCAAAATTTCCGCTCCGTAGTGTAAAAAGAAGTGGGTCTAATGAAGCTTGCTTGATCCGATCACTTAACAAATAAATATACAAACATATTAATGTGTTAACATACACTGCAAGTTAAATAAAAGCTTGTAAAAATTTATTGGGATACCTACATATGTATTCTCCACACTGGTAAAGTGTTGATGGTATCTTTTCATCACTATTTTGGAGATATCATAAAATATGTCAGGGATCAGTAAGAACGATTTTTTTAGGAATCCGTTTGTAAAATAATGTAATAAATTGTAAATTTGTTAGTTCTGGAACTCTGATCATGATAACATGAATTTTAAACAATAACTTTTACGGATAGGTCAGCTCGCCCTTCTTCGTCTCTGATTTTAACCAGACTTGACAGCATACCAGTTCTGCATTGCGTAAGGTTATCTCCAGCTTGGTAAAAAAAATTTCTAAATTAATAATTTTTGTAAAAAACTTATAAGCACCTGCTAAGCGGTATTCTCCACCAGTCAGCCCACAAAAGTGAGAAAATGTCAAAATTTAATAGGAAATAAGAAACGCTGAACCAATTTTAGTATTATTTTAACACGACGCGAAGTGATTGTTCTAGAAACGGGTCCGAATTAAGCTCTCCCTAAGCCGTATTACTAGTTAAAGGGTCGTGTCATCATAATAAAATGCAAATTGACACAGATTTAATCCGATCTGATCCCAATAACTGCTAATAATCCCAGCGGTAAATGTGCCCGTAGCTTCGTCGCTAATATTATACATAATTGTATTAATCTATGGTTTAATAACAGTTCGTTATATTCTAAAATTCCTGCATTATCTGCGTGCGTCTATAAATTGTTGGTAAGCTGTGGTATGTAGAGATTGTTATTGGTATTTGACATCTCTTGAAAATGAAAATTCATCTTAGGAACCAATAGCCAACTTAACGAAAGTCAAAAGTTAACAATATACATAAGTCCCCACATCCTAATAATGTTACATATGTAGGTATAAATGCGACAGTTGGTGCACATGGGTGGACGGATGTTTTTTGTTCCTTCGCAAAAACTAGAGAACCGATCTGAATGAAATTTAGTACTGAGATAGGTTGTAGTTTTAAATAACATATGGACTATTTTTTTATTATCATACAAACCCCAATTCCATGCTGGCCTATCAGGGTGCCGTGAAAGGCGTTCAGAAGCCAACTGCTCGGTGGTAGGTCTTCGCAGAATGATTATAATCTTTTTGTGAAGCCCGTCTGGCTGGCTACCACCCTCTTAGTTGAATCATCCACCAAAAGATTCGTCGTGTTTCAACTGGGGGCTTGAAAGCCAGTTCTCCTCTTTTTCTCCCCGTCCTTCATCCTTCTCTCCATTCTTCTTCAGTCACCCGTCCTGAAGTGGTATGTCGTTGGTGTATCTAAGGTTGCCGTCGTAATTGATTCTAGTTGCTCTAGCAATGTACCGCTTCCCTTGTTTCTTTCTCTTCCCCCCCTCTTCTATAACTTCCTTCCTGGTAGGTAACGCGTTAGTAACACATCTGATTGCTGTTATTAACATCCATGGACGGCGGTGATCACTTATCATCAGGTGACCAGTCTGCTCGTTTGACTGCTTGCCACTTAAAAAAATATTAAAAAATAGAATGAAGAGTTCATACTCCTAAGTCTAGCGATAATTCCAAGTGACCAACTAAGTACCAGCACAGTCGATAGGAGGATGGGTGACCGCCAGTGGCAATAACGTCAAATGCCAAACCAATCAGTCCCGATTGTTATTACTATATACCAATCGTTAAGCCAAGTCGAAGGTATTTGGACGGCATAAAAAATGTCGACACTTGAGTTACTCATTAATCCTTTCACCAATTGGCACTGGAACAGCGTGGTCGAGCACGGTCTAGATCCCGCTAAGTTACGAAAAGAGCCGACTGGTTCACCAGGTCCTTTTAAATTTACATTCTATAATACTCATGAAATGGGTACGAAATAAAAAATACATACATTTGATACGCCCTTTGTGTAAGGTAACAAGAAATTGTTTACCGTGTAAGTTTACTATTAATGGATTATGGTACAATTGGGTTAATTTGTAAAGGTACGAAATATTTGTCCAGAAAACGAAGCGTGTTCAAGTCCAAATATGAAAATTCTTGCACGCACACTTACATTTATTTTAACCTGGCCCTTTGATATTACCGTTACTAACCACACAAATAACGTTAAAAAAAACAAGACGGTACTTAGGCGATCTAGATACAGGATCTGGAGAGGTAAAAAGTCATCATTGTAACTTTGGAGGCCTAGAATATACTCCATGCTGCTTCAGAGCGAATTGGTGGAGAACTTCGTAACCAGCCCGTGCATTGGAAGCTTTTTGGTTCCGACAACTCCAACGGCCATGACCATAAAAGCCAAGGTCTTATGTGTCCTCCAGAGCACACAGTGCATTTTTGCCACTTGCCCACCGGCTTACCGGCCCCGTCAATGCTTAACATGGCCGACTACTTACAATTACACCCCTCACATAGTGAGACCCGAGCCCAGCACTGGCACAGTGGGTTGCAACGTACAGTTTGTAAATTCGAGATACATAGAAGGTAAACATTTAAAATTTCCAATCAGCTAAATGGATCGAGTGGAGCTATCTTGCAGCATTCATTTCTTTCCCAAATACATATATACATATTTTCGATACGTGAGGCGTTTCGGCAGTAATTAGGTCACACTAAATTAATTGGTAGGTACATTACCTTTATTTTTTTCACTCATTTTGTCTACTAAATATGGAGTAAATTTTATGAGACTGATGGGTAAATCTATACTAATAATAAAACTGTAACGAGGTCAATTCTGTATATTAAATATATTTTTTAAATTTTGATACAGGGAGGCTTTGTTATAGAGACCAAAAATATATTTTTTTGGTTTATTGTCTGTCTGTCTGTTTGCAATCAGTTACAAATAGATGAAACTTGGCATAGTCGAAATTTAAAACCCGAGAATGGTTATAGGATAGATTTTATCCCAGAAAATGGCATTGTTCCCACAGGATAACACTAAAATTAGTATGGCAAATCCTAAACCAATGGACCAATTGAGATGAAATTTAGCAAGTTTATACCTTACAATGGTTGTAGGATTTTTTTGTCCCCGTGGGATGACAGGTTCAAATCAATATGGCAACTCTTCTTCCGAAGTGAAGCGACTTCAGTTTGAAGTAACATTCTAAAATTGTCATTAATAATATGAAAATGTCTATAAGTCCTGACATAATTATTAATAGTCAATAATTTCAACCCATCACTGTTCACTATTAAACACGGGTCTCTTCTCTAAATGAGAACGTTAAGGCCATAGCCAACCACGCTGGACAAATGCGGATTTGCAGACTTTACACACCTTTGAGTTTTGCAAACTCCCCGGCATGCAGGTTTTCTCACGCTGTTTTGCATCACCGTTGAAATTTAAATGCTTAAAACGCACCTGGACCCCCCAGTATGAGCCCGAATTCTTAACCATCAGGCTATCATCGCTTAATTTTTTAGAATAACAAGCTCTTTTCATGGCAAAGTAAAATTTCTGATATCAATCTATCTCGTGGGAATTTAAAGAAATCATCAAATTTGCGTCATTATTCATTGCAAGCTATGGCTTGAGACAGTTATGACTGTCTCACTACTGGGCTACTGTCTCACTACATCATATGACGGGTAGGTATAGGCCATAGTTCACCACGCTGACCAAGTGGATTTCACATATCTTCGAGAGCTAATAAAATGAATAATGAAAATAAAAGGTAGACTCCGCAGGATTTGAACCCTCCCGTTTGAGGTACTGCCTCACGTTTGAAGGACCAACGAACAAACCGCTAGACGGTAACATCGAATAAATTTTCAGGTTAGATGCATTCCAAATTTAACTATATTACGTGATACCTGGTAATAAGTGAAGATCGATCTGACCAAAGGCTTTGTCGATGTAAAGTGAGAAAAGAGAGTGAATAGAGAAAATATTAGGTCTCACGTTCCAGCGGGAACATGACGAGACGTTTGGTTGACTCAGAAACCAGATCTACTACCTTACATGGTATGTCTCACTGAAGACCAGCGTACACCTATTAACGGCTTACTCTTGAGCACCGGTCTCTCCTTGGGACTGGAGCGGCCTCGATCATATTCCACCACGCTGCTCCTGTGCAGATTGGTGAAGCTGTTAGTAGCCAAGCCAAGTCCGGGACTTTTTATACCAGCCGCATCCCTCTAAACGGCTTAACGCTCTCTAACGATAATGACAGCATTAAGTGTCCTCCGATACACGATATTCAATAATATTTCGCCACTAGCGGTCACCCATCCTCCTACCGACTTCGCCTCCGTTCCTTAACTCTTATGATTAGGCAGTATCGACTCCAGATTCCAGACATGAGTTGCCAAGTATAGTAGTATAAACAACTAGGTACCGCTCAGTTTGGTGGGGCTTTTGATATTTAGTGAGACTATTTCCCCGAAATATTCTATAACGATGGGTCTTTTGATATTTAGTTAGACTATTTCACCGAAATATTCTATAAGGATGGGTCTTTTGATATTTAGTTAGACTATTTCACCGAAATATTCTAAAACGAAATATCAAAAGATCCGTCAAGGCATAATCTCTTTAACGGAATATTAATTTGTGCGATCAATCGTGTTAAAGATAAGCGAAATCTAATTAAATCATCAGATTATCTTAAATCGAGTCTTAATAAGGCTTATGAATTTGAATTATAGGCGCATTTACGATTTACATAATGAGATATTACCGAGGTACTAGGATCCGCCCGCAGCTTCGCTTGCGTTGTATGTTTTGATCTGTATTAAATGGCCAAGGTAACATACCTATTTTTTTTTGTATGAAGCAGGCAAACGAGTAGGCGGGTCACGTGATGTTAAGTGATCCCGCCGCCCATGGACGTTGGTAACACCAGACTGTGGTGTTAATAACGAGTTGCCTGCCTGGAAGGACGTTGTAGAAGCGTCGGACGCGAGGAAGGGAAAGCGAGGGAAGCAGTACATTGTTGAAGCAATTAGAATCAATTACGACGGCAACCCTAGATATACCAACGACATGCCAATTCAGGACGGGTGACTGAAGAAGAATGGGGAGGAGGTTGAAGGACGGGGAGAAAAAGAGGAGAACTGGCTTTCAAGCACCCAGCCGGAATACGATGAATCATTTGGTGGGTGATTCAACCAAGAGGGCGGTTGCCAGCCAGACGGGCTTCACAAAAAGATACTTTCGTGAAGCCCTACCATCGAGCAGCTGACTTCTATACACCTCTTACGACATGCTGGTAGGCCAGCATGGGATTGCGGTTAGTATTCAAACCCGTCCTAATGCGCCTAAAAAATATTTGGATTAATAGTGATTAAGAGAAATCAAGTTTTGCAAAAAAGTAATATTTTTAATTATTTTTTACAAATTATATGTTAATGCTTTACTA
>DWJZ01005579.1:0-13889 GCA_018249125.1 Asbolis capucinus | reverse complement strand
AGTATTTTTCCTGTTAACTGTTTTTTTCGAAGCTAAGCAAGTACAATTACTAGTATTACAGAATATTTTCTTACGTTAAGCAACAGCGGGCGCGATCGGTAAGAAAATGGGTGACCGCTAGTGGCAAACATTTTAGGACCGGTTCAGTGCTTCGAAAGACACGTAAAGCCGTCGATCCCCGTCGTTAGGCTACACCGGAGGCCTTCGGGCTGCAAAAAAATTTCCCACACATGGGTTAGATACTAACCCTTCCACTAATCCGCATTGGAGCAGCGTGGTGGAGCATGCGCCACTGGTTGAATGGAACCAATTAGTTGTATAGTAATTATAATAGTTACATTTATATTTTTTACTGTTCATAGTGGATCTTATGGAGAAATAATAATAGAGTTACCAAGAAAGATGTCAGTTATCTCCTTAAGCCTCGAACACATTCGCCCTGATACGGCCAAGAGCGCTCCAAGAGATTTTGTGGTTTATGTTAGTATCGTTATTAATACTGTAGAATTTAAAACATCGTCGATCATACCATGTTATCACGATAATGCTTGCCGTGAGGCCCTGACTATAGGATGGAAATATCTTTATTCTTACTCTTATATGTAATATGAGAAAGTAACTCTGCTTGTTACCTTTTCCCACCTAAACTACTTAAGCGATTTTGATAAAACTTCACACAGAGGAAGATTAAAACATGAAATTAAAACTATTTATTTCGTCTTAGAGACCAATACTTCAAACGAAAGTCAAATGTTAACATTACGTCTCTTCGATTGTGAAACTAATAACAAAAAAATTTTTAGGAATAAAAAAAAATTTTTAGGAATAAAAAAAATTTTTAGTCGTGCCTAAATCACCTTGCACTGTAACATAGCTGATCTCTATTTTTCAAGACATTAATAATAATCCAGCATTTAACGTTAACGCATATACATATATATAAATCATAAATATATACATTAACATACAAACATATAATGCACATTATGCTAGAAATTATATTTTTAATTTACAGGCAGTCCAGGAGAACGGTACTTACGTAAAGGCCATTGACGGAACTTACACCTACAAAAAGCCTGCTAAACAATATTATACTCTACACACGGAGAATGCTATGACAAAAAGCATTGTGTTTCGAGTTTTATCCAACCAGGGAAACCCCAAATATACCTGTATTTATAGAGTTCAAGTGTACGGAAATATTGATACATTAATATTGTAATGGAATGTGTATTAAATACTAAATCTCGTCTTGTTTTCGTCTGGCCTATTCCTGAGTATAAGTTTCCTCATTACTGAGCAGATCTAGGAGGCTATGAATGGTTTTATTTTGTTTCTCCATCTTACGCATACAAGCAAATAAAACAAAGCAAAAATATGTTTTTAGATTTTATATTTGTTTAACATCCACAGCTAACGTAAAATTTACGCAGCGTTCCAGTCTTGGGTGGAGCCACCCCAAGAGGGAGTGGCAGTGGCTGGGGCCTGGGCAGCTGATCCCCACTCTTCTTGTACCTAAAGCATCATCTTATATTAGTGGCTATATAGAGCACCACAGCAGAGGTAGCCTAGTGATTTTGAACGTTGGTTTCTTGAACGGGAGATCTAGGATTCAAATCCTGCAGTGCACACCTCTAATAAGATAAACAACACTGATCTAATACAGCTTGCTGATAGGGGTAGTGGCCAACCCAAGTGTTTGAAGTTTTTAAGCACCTCAAAGGACTGCGACAACAACCAGTAATAATCAGTGTAAGTGCAGAACACGAAAACACATGAGAATTGTTCCCACTAACTATCAAATATCTCTACTGATCGATTTGCAGTTTCTTAACCTAATTGATCAATCCTTACCTGAGTGGCCCAATCTTCTGGGGCCGGGCCAAAGGAGGCAGCTGTGGCTGGTGGAGGTTCCTCGGTAGGAGGGAAGATGGTCTCCACTGCCTCATATTCCTCATGAACTGGAGCAGGCACCTCTGGTTTGGCAGCAACTACAGCCTGGGGAATTAATTTGTGCTATAGTAAATTAGCCTTTGCCTGTTTTTATCTAATTGTATATATCTAAAATGCAAGAACAAGATGTTACTTCAAATGGCATATATACAAAAATCCAGTTTTATTTTGAACAGTGTTGAATTTCCACAAACTTTCATCACCTACATATTTGTCCCTTGTGATATAGTAGTATGGACAAATAAAATAATACATCACAAATAATACCAATGACCTGGGAACAAACATTAGTTATATAAATCTACCTTCGCCGGACATGAAACCCTGAACGCTTCACAAGCAGAACCACTAGGGCACAGGATCTTGATTGTCGTAAGAAGTGACTGAAATGGACTCACTGAAATACTTTTATGATATTATACGATAATATTGAGTATAATAAAGCATAGAACTGTAAGTAATACCTGAAGTGGCACATCCTGCTGTAGCAGCATTAAATAAAGAAAAAAAGACATTAAATTTTGACTAACTTTAAATTATTTTTCTAAAGCAAGGAGCAAAACCAATATCCATTCATAATATTTATGCCTTACCTGTTCCTTAGCCTGTTGTTCCTCTTTCTCACTCTCTTCAGGGTCACGGTAGAAGAATAAGTCTACTACAACATCCCAACGCTGATCACGAGCAAGCACTCCTCGCAGTCTGAGGACCTCACGAGCCAAGAGCCACCACATAAGACCAACAGAGTGGGATGACTGTAAACAAATTGATATATTTAACTTCTGAAGAGTAGTGTTAAGCGATGTGTGATTTTGACTGTTAAATGAAAGTATTGAAAAAAAGAAAATAAAACAGTGTCTTCTAAGTAACTATTATGGACTTAAAAGCTTTTTGGTAAATGGAATCCTTATGGCTTATGGGCTTACTTTAGTGTTGCAGGGGATGGCAATGTCAACAAATCTCAAAGGTGAGTCAGTGTTGCACAGAGCAATGACTGGAATATTGACATAAGAGGCCTCGGTGATAGGCTGGTGGTCCAGAGCTGGGTCCAAAACAATAAGAAGGCGGGGTTCCCTGAAGGCAGCTTGGATCTGTAAAATTACAGAAAAATTTAGTAGAAGGAAGATTATGAAAACTATATCTGGTATTAAGCTATTAATATCAGTTAAACATTAATCATTTCTGCAAATGCAGTCAGTGGTTCCTTAGTTATTTTGTCATCATTAAAGGGATGTTATAGTTGCCTTTAAATAACAGATAAAGTCTTTGATATTTTACTTAATAATCTAGGCCCCTCTCGTGGTTTCGTTAGTGTAGTAAGTTGATAAAAAGTTGCTGTGTTATTTCAGATCTATCTCCATACCAAAGTCCATTCAATAATTTGAGTAGGAAGTTAACATCCATCCATCCATCCATCCTCATAAGCTTTCGTATTTATAATTAATATTATATGTAGGACTCTAAGAGTGTGATTGTTGAACAAACATTCACTTGCTATATGCCAGTCGTGGTAGAAAACTGAGCCTGCCCGTGACAGGGTCAGTATGAACTAGCATTAGAGCCAAAGCTAAACCTACCTGATTGGTGAAAGCACCAGGGGTAAAACGCCCAGCAATAGGGGTGGCGCCAGTGTGAGCAGCGAACTTGAGAACGGCACGCTGACCGAATGGACGGGATGAGATGACGAACACATCAGCCGGGTTCTCGATTGCAACCACTGCACGTGCCGCCAACACTAGCTTCTCCCAAGTACGACGAAGGTTGATCACGTGTGTACCGTCTGCACGACGTTTGTACACGTATGTTTCCATCTGTGAAAAACAGTCCTTTACTATCGCATACATGTAAACAGTCTCCTTTTGAGAGACTAGATAGCTCAGTTGGGAGAATTGATCGTCAAAGTTATCAGATTATAGTGGAACGGATTCTCTTATCATCATAAAAACATGCATGAGGTTATGGTTTTCTATCGTTACTAACCTGGAAATTAACATTCTCAGACCCCAAATGGGTCGTCGCTGCAAGCATTTTAGTAACATCTTCCTCGTTGAGAGCCAACACATCTAATCCTCCCGACATCGTTGCGTTTATTAGAGTTACGACTAAACCTGAAATCAGTACACACCGGTTGTAAGTTGTTGCTGTAAGTCAATATATTCTTATATACGACGAAAATAAAAAGTTTAATGTGATTATACGCACACAGCACTTTGGCGTTTCATTCTGATTATTTAAGAATCGTGGCAGATTTGTGAGATATATTAAGATTCCATAAACTTTACTTACGCGTGTAATGCCACTGGGAGGCGATTCGACATAAAAGAACTGTCAATCGTGTTTAACAACGTCCTTAGGTACTCATGTGACAGATTTCATTAAGTCATTTTAATTTTACAGACTATAAACTCAATGCTTGCTCAGACTAAAAATATTAGAAGTAATAGAAAGTGACTATGAAAAATTTGTTCCAAATTTATGAGATTTTAAAACAAAATAATGGTTCTACTATTTCATTTCAAATAGTTGACAGTTAACTTGAAGCAATGATATTAAACATATTATACAGATTTATTTATAATATCAATAACTTGAGAGTCAATACTCTCAATTCTCAGTGCCATGTCAATACACTGTAACAACGAAATGATACCATATCTTAAACCGTGTTATTACTAAGTTGGTGTCTCTTACCATATAGTACTATACTCTATGCTCCTACGCTAGGGTTCTTTGCTATGTGGTAGGTCTACTAGCCAATGCTACTAGAATGACTAATTACTGATGATGTTGATCTAAATAGTAGGAATAATGATTATACATGTTTTTCTGCTAATACTTAATATGAGTCCTGTTTAAAATATTCATAATACAACATTAAAATTTACAAAATACAAAAAACAACAATTTCGTTTGAATCACCACCTCAGTTCCTATAAAATTTGCTACATATCTGTCACATCTTAAGTTCCTTAAGATTTTGCAACGAACGAACGGACGACAGAACAGATAACGAACGATATTCTTACGTTAAATTTACATTAACGGTAAATTATATTATACTTCAGTCAACTGTTAATTAATTTTATGAAACCAATTGTTATATTAATGTTAACCAATTGTTATATGGCTGGGTATGGTTTAAATTTAAAATAAATAAATAAATTACACTAAGCTCTATAATTTCTTAATTTTTACTTCGTATACGCATTCTATATAAATATATTATTATTAGTTAATCTGTAGTAAAAATTAACCTAAATGGGAAAAAAAATATGATTTAATTTATGAAAAATAAATTTTGTTTCGAATAAACATGGATTCTGGAAAGTTCAAAATTATGTGCCTGCATATCATGAATCTCTGTCTCATACTATCTTCTTAAAGAGCCATGAAAAACTAAGATAGCAAAGAATTTTAGTTTATTGATACTTAACTCACATTGTAAATTTTAATAATGAATTTATAAAATTGAAAAGCTCATTTGCTGATATTGGCAGCATAGTAAGGTTTATGCAACTGGCAATAAAGTTTGATATGATTGATTAATATAGCATTATAACTAAATTCAATATTAAAAAGAAATGTAATAAGCCAATTTATTTATTACTCTATACATTAAAGTTCAAGCGGTCATTTTTAATGCTAGCAATATTTTGAAATATGATATAACAGATAGTACGCGTACGAAAATTTGATACTTTCTTCAAATAATTTTCCAAAATTTCTAGATCTTGTGCTATCAAATAGGATGATCAATAATTATTTTAATGGCATTTAACTTTCGGAATCAGATTTTATTAAAGTTTCGTAAATTATACTAATGTGTGCATACATCTATGTTTCTCAAATGAAAATCTTTTTTAATGGATATGATTAAATTTATGTTTACAAACAAAATAAGTAAGTATCAAGAACATTGTTTTGTTCTATATTTAGGGATAACACACCAAGATTTTTCAAACTTACCACCTTTGGACGCTATCAGTTTTCGTCAATGTATGGAGTATTATGTTATAATCTATGGTTTTCCTAGATTATATTTTCTGGTAACACTAAAGTCAGCAACTTCAGCAAATAGTTGTGAGTGACTGGTCTGATGTGTAATTGTGTAGACCGAAATCAGATAAAATTTGTTTCGCGTATTAACACATAATACACAATATTTCCTATTTTACTGTACAAAATTATTTGCATTATGATAACTTTACGCCTCTGACCTGAAGCGGTGTTACTAGATAGTATACTTTGTGAGTTATTTTAGTAATCAGTGACAATTTGAGTGGAGTGCCTAATTTGAACATGGAGGCTATAGCAAAACACGATTTCACTGCGACTGCTGATGATGAACTTAGTTTCAGGAAGAATCAGGTTCTCAAAGTAAGTATTTGTTACTTTAAAATGTTATTAAAACTATATTCGTGGTATAGGGAGTGTTTCTTTCTAGAACTCGTATTATTGCAGATACTAAATATGGAGGACGACATGAATTGGTACAGGGCTGAATTAGACGGCAAGGAAGGACTTATACCTAGTAACTATATTCAAATGAAAAGTCATAGGTATGTATATGTTAAAATACTATGAATCATACTATTTCTAACATTGACCCTTTCGTACTAAGTAATGAATTTCTGTTCACCATGCCTATATCCACTTAAATATGTGAGGAATTTTGTTTTCTACTAACGATTAATATACGTAAAATATATTGATACAATACTGTTCTTAATAAAATACAAATTATTGTAAATAAGCTTTAAGATCATTAAGAATCTGCAATAACAATGAAAACTGATGAATTAGTTTTTATACTTCAATAGTTATTGTCAAAATGATGATCACCTCCATAATTTAACAAACAAAATCACATTTTCATTCTTTAGACCCAAAAAACCAACTTAAGTTGCTTGAGTCTAAAAATCACAAAATTTTTACTGACTGTCTTTGAAACTGTCTTTATAGCAGTATTTCATCATAATATGAGAAATAAAATGTAAAACAGTAGTATATCTTTAGAATAAAATATTTAAAGTAGGTAATTTGATGCCATTGTACTTTAAAATGTTATCTATTCAATATCACTTTCCATTCAATACAAATAGCTATTAGAAATAAAATAAATAACAACAATGTTATCTTTATTAATTATGAAGTCATATTTGGTGATAAGATATTACAATTCATGGTGAAAAGCATTTGAATGATAGCGAGATATACTAGAAGAGAAGATTATTTTGTGATTCATAATTATGACCTTATTTGTGAACTTCTTATCACAATATAGTAAATGTATATAAATAAGTTTTATTAAAATATTTAATAACACACGTTTTTATTATAGGACCATAATATGAAGAAACTCTCTTCTACAACTACCATATCTTAACTCTAATGTTAACATTGAGGAATCAGGTCAAACTTATCGTAAAAATACAGTGTTGTAAGGATACAAACTTTATTTAAAATTTCAGCTCCATAGTGTAGGAAAAAGTGAATCTAAGCTTGCAAGATTTGACCTGAACAAACCAATAAACAAATGTACACTGCAAGTTAAATGAAAGCACGTAAAACATAATGTATTTTACTTTTTACTATGTCTAATTAATTCCTGCTATTGATGTGTAAAGGGGTACTTGTTTTTCAGTTTAAACCAATCAGTAATTCTATAGTAACAATATCAATGCTGCAAGACTTTTGAGCCAATCCAGCACTGTTACTAGCCACGAAATGGCTTTGCCTTGGTCCCATAAAAAAATTAAAATGCACACTGATTGAGTAGTAAGAAAAACTCACACTAAGCCCTTATTGTAATATGGGGACAATAACCTGAATTGTATTTCTCATTACAATGTTTACATAATTCGATTTGATAAGGACATTACAACAATGACATCTGTTTCAAAGTCTACTGCCTGATTGTCTAATTGTTACAGATGTATCAATTTTAATATTTATAAATTTATGTAGGTATATTAAGTAATAAATTAACAATGAACTCAAATCATAACCTTTTTTTACTGAGTTGGATGGTCAACAGAAATGCATCAATAAGATCCATAATCTGAGTTTATGATCTTATGGTTCAAATAAATAGGCCAATAGTTGTGAATTAAACCAGAAACCCCTCAGTCTAGGCAGTGTAACTAGCTACTGCATTATAGGGTCATGAAGGTTAAAATCCACAATTTATAAAATGCATTTTAAGCTTCAAAGTGGCTTATATTGGTATTGACATATTTGAAGAAAAGAGATTTTTCTCACCACTGATGAGAAAGTGCATACCGCCACAATAATATAGTAGTAGTAAATGGTATTTTATTTAAGGAATGAATAAACAACTCAAATTTATGCCTCCACAATCAATTGCTAGTCTGAGCAGTTACATTTTTAGGTCAATAACATAAATAAGAATTCTCTAGGCCGAAGTGGCGAACCAATTAATGGCTATTAGTGGCACACAATATTTTGGGCACATTGACACTATCACCAAAATCATTATGCACTTTGTTATGTATTTAATTAATGTAGTTTGTCAAATTGATGTTACTGATTTGTAGAAGGTTACTAAAAAGTTAGTTTTGCTTACCAACTTAACTATGGCGTATCTTTTATCGGCGACTTCGAAAAATTTATGTAATTGTCAGCAATATGGCGTTAAATTTCGGAAGTGTAATCACCACAGGACATTTTGATCCCAAAATGTAAATGGTGTGACTACAAGGAACGTTATGCACACTGGCGGGCGTCCGTGATAAGAACGAGAAATCACGTTCGTTATTCCTGTCCCATTGTGGGAAAGATACATTCAGTTTGATTGCATCATTAGTGGTGCCACTGAGACCCACAAGTGTATCTTTTCAGGAAATTTTGGACACTTTATGAACCCAAAATTAATAAAATTCACAAAGCGAACAAATTTCATAAACACTTACAATTTCAAGGGGAGAGCGTGCAAGACTTTATTGCCGCGATAAATGAACTTGAAATATTAGTTGAGAGATTGGTTGATCATGGGGGTACAGAATAATTGTTTGCGGTGAGACTAGTTAAAATTTAAACAACTACCATATGAGACAGCAGTGCGGATTTGTCTGAATTACCAAGTGACATTTCCTGATTTATACCCAGAGAACAAACAGATAAAGCAAACTCCTGGAGATGTGGAAATTTATAGAATTAAGTCTTTGAATTGTCAACACTGTGCAAGTGTTCACAAGCATGTTGAAGGGTGTCCATTTATGAAAGCAAGATGCTTTTATTGTATAAAATTCTGCCACATTGCGGCAACTTGTGATAAAAGAAGTAACAAAGTTTATATTATAGAAGATAAAACGGAAACAGAACCTGGATATTGGATGGTAATATATGCTTGCTCAGACGGCCACTGCCCTTTGATTCAAGGCAAATATTATTGTTAATAAAACAAGATTGATAATGAACATTGATACTGAAGCTTCAAAATCCATAACATCAGAGAGAACTTACAAAATATTGTGGGTGACACCTCTGCTCATCCCGACTAACATTAAATTAGTGACATGGATTGAGAACCCGTTGAAGTTACCTCATTCAGGGTAAGGCCGTTCTAGGATATAAAGAGTCTCAATGTGATCTAATTGTAGTGAGGGATGAAGGACTTAGTATCTTGGGAAGAAATTGGTTCCATGACTTATGGATTGATGTGCGTGGTCTATGCTGGTAAGAGGAAATAATAGATTCATTAATAAAGGACTTTCCAGGGGTGGAATGGAGATCTGATACGGTATCTAGGTTTTTAAAAGCACGATCAGAACCAATCCTCTTAAAAAATAAATGGAACAGAAATTAGCTGCTATGATTGGAAATTATATCCTAATGCTTGACAAATTTTCGAAATGGAACAACCTTTAGAATAGTAAGAAAAGATGATGGTTCTCTCCATATCTGTGATTATCGGTCAACAGTTAATCCTGCTAGAGGTAGACAATATAGGAATATACAGTTCCAACATCAATGGAGACTTGTCAAGCTAAGTGGCGGTCGTTTAGTTAGTAAACTTGATTTAAAACTACCATATACTCAAGTGAAGCTAGACTGTGTAATTATTAACTCTTAATATGAGTTCACATATTGGATAACATGCCTCTTGGACGATATTGCTATCTCTGATAAAAATGAAGAAGAGCACAAAAAATGATTACGTTTGGTTTAAACAACAGAAACTCAAATTTGGTTTATATATTGAAAGAATTCTATTTTTACTTCAAATTCGATCAACTTTCTTGGTCACATGATTGACGCTACCCGTCACAAAAGAAAGCGAAAGAAATTTTAGATAAACATACTCACCAACAAATACGGTGACTAATGTGTAGTAGATTAATAAAAAGGTTAGTTGTTTTGCGCCAATTGAACTGTACTGTATCTTTACACCAAAAAAAAGTAAAATATTTATTAGTTTTATGACTTGAGTGTGCAATACAAATTCAAAATTATTTGATAGCACCTATGTCACACTAAACATTTTCTGTAGAAAAAATTACATGCTGTTACTTAAAGGTTCACCATTCCCTCAAGACTTTGCAGTAATCGCAACATCCTTCTTTACGCTGCTACCTGCTGGTTTCAGAAGCCTGTTCAAATAATTTGAGTTTAATTAAGTTGACTTAATAGCTCTGGCAAATAATCTGTACAATTTATTCTGGAAAAATGTGTTTATGTATTGCCTTTAGCATATGATATCGTTACATCATTAGATTGCTTTTAATTCATGTGCTATTTCAAATGAGATTTGTTGATTAAGTTTTCTGAAAACTAATTATCATTTAACAATATAATTACTGTGTATATTGTTAATCTGCCTTTAAGGAACTGTTGTCAGACAAGTTTCTGTAATAATATCAGATATAGTTCACAAATTCCGTCATAAAAAATGTCTATGGGTTTTAATTTAAATATCTAGAATAAGTGTTGCCATATCATTAACGATGTCTATAATAAAAACTTTATTTTCAGTTGGTATTATGGTAGAATTACTAGAGCAGATGCCGAAAAACTTCTAGCAAATAAGCCTGAGGGTGGTTTTCTTATTAGGATCAGTGAATCAAGCCCCGGAGACTTCTCTTTATCTGTAAGGTAAGTGTTAACTTTAATAATAATTAGACTGGATAGTGTGTACATGTCTACAGATGCATCCTAACTTAATGCTAACTTAATCTAGATAAGAACAGGATTTACAGCATAATATTACTAAATTTGGTTTATTTGTAAAAGTTTTAATTGAAACATAGTGGCCTGATTTTGATAATTATTTTGCTATTACAAATTAATATTAGGACCCACATAGGCTTTATGTTAGAGCGGAAAATGGCAAGATTTTCTTCTGATAAATGTACTTGAGAAAAAATGGTGTTGGTGTTGTCATTGCCAAAATGGCGATAATAAACAATAGACAATGAAATGCCATATTTAACTCCTTACCAATTTAACAAAGGAAACATGCGGCATTCCCACATATTCTAAAAGCAGTTCTTTTACTCGCTAAGCAACTCGCTGTTGACTAAGGTTGCTAACTTTTTTTTGTTTGAATATAGTATTTTATTAAATATATAGTATGCTTAAAAATATAGTATTTTATGGAGAGAATAAAAAATATTTACATTTTTAACGGTTTATTAAAAAAACTTTTTTTTTTGTTTCACGCACACGTACATTACGTCAGTTGAACGAAAGGCGCGTTAAAAAATTGTGGAATGTTTTTTGTTCAAAATATAAACATTGATATGTTGTACTGAAATATAGTATTTTCGCGTACTATATATTTTTTGCACAGTATATAGTATGGATTCCCCGAAATACAGTACAATACTATATAATATAGTATGGTTGGCAAACCTACTTGATAACTACGGCCTGTTTCCGAAAGGACAATAATTTTTAATTAACAATTAATTTGTTGACAATCGTTATATTACATGATCTGGGTTGCTGAGACGTCAAAATTGACGATATTAATTGAAATCGAATCATAGATTAACGAATGTTCATTTGTAAATTGGGTTTCTGAAAGCGTTTTTCCTTGATCAATAAGCTGTCAAAATTTTGATTAGCTAATCTGTCAATTCGGTTGATTAATCGGCGATCGAAATAGTCGTGAGTGAAAATGTGAAAAAGTGTGTATGTGACGTAAGTGATTTTATTCAAAAGTGTTTCTAAAAGTATACCATTGTAGACGAATAACGTTTTCATCACGAAGTTTTCATAATAGAAACTCCCATAATTATTTTCGGTAATTTTTTTCAACAGCCAAGAGTAACATGCAGACATTATAAACAAAGATTGATTTCCTTACAGGATTATGATAATTATTATGGGTTTTAAAAATGTAGCCCTTGGTAATGTGATGTAAATCGTTTTAATATTTTTTATTTATTTATTCACAAATAACAAACAAAGAGGTAAATAAAGATTGTAATAATAATCTTCGTTTTCTTTGAACCTTTCGACTACTGGAGGTTGATCTCGGAGGAGGTTGAGGCTCGGGGAACGTCTCACTATCTTCCACGCACAAAACCTCAATTTCCTTAAAGCATACTCGAGCAATTTTTAAGCCGGTACAATTATCTCGTTTGTAGTCTTCATTCACCCAAGGTTTGTGTACATTCGCACCAGCTCTAATTCTTCGTCTCCAACCCATATCCTAGGGTTCAGCTCATTGTTTCCTGATGCCACCAGAAACTTGATCTGAATCCCTCATTTAAATTGCAACCACTGACCTTGTCCACCTATGTTTATAGGTTTTTTACACTGCTATGATGAAAGTGTTAGTGCCATAGTAGATGTAAAATATGAAAAATCATAGACAAATTGTCTATGAATCTATCTAGTATACGAATAAAATTCGAAATGTGTATCGACCTCAACCTTAATTTTTAATTATCAGGCAATTCGGTAATTTCTTGAATCCACCTTTCGGAAACCAATTGACAGGAACCCAACAGCTAATCATTTTGAATGTAAAATTACGTGATTATTATTTGATCGGCCTTTCAGAATCTATTAGTATCGGTAATGTATTCGCTATGTGACGATGATAATTTTTTTGTAACCGTAAATAAGTTTGCGCTTGACTACAGTCCCACCTGATGGTAAGTGGCGTTGAAGTCTCCGATGGTAAAGCGCCCTAACTTAGTAGAAGCCTATTCACTCTTGACTCGAAGACTTCAGCTTCTCTGCCTACTTACTATAAGTAAAGTTTATAAATTGTTTCTTATACTCATTGCATTTAGAGTCATTTTCAATTGTGTCTATTACTTAGTTATAGCAAAATATAATTTTTTGTCTTTAAATCTCAAATATCCATAAATTGTCTACTTAGCATGGATGAATCAGATTTGTCAATAACTAAGTATTTTTTTTTACCTCATTGAGCGTGGATAAAAGCTATTGTATAGAAATTAATTGTATCAAGTTTCATTCACAATGGCGTGGTGTCAAAGTTAAATTATTATTATTGAAGTGCTAGAATAAAATAAATAAAGAATAAAAAATTGTTTATCTGTCTTGTAAACTTTGGTTGAACACAATGAGAAGTATTTTGTTTGCTCTTATTATATTATAGTAAAGAGTAAGTAGACGAGATTATTTTAAATGACATTTTTTTTGTTGTAACATTTGTATGACATAAATCAATGTTAATTTAAACTGAGCATATCAGTGAAAACCCGCATTTGAATAGGTTCAAGCGTTTCTGAAATTAGCAGGCCAAAAGGCATAGATAAATTGATTTTTTTTACTCATTGCCTTGGGTCATATTCCAAGCTAGTTCCCGCCCGCGGGTTCGGCCGCGTGGTGATAAAGAGTAGCCTATGAATTATTCTAGAGCATAATTTAACTCTATGCCCAATTTCATTTAAATCGGTTCTGTAGTTTTTGCGTGAATGAGTAACAAATATCCA
>DWJZ01005578.1:0-13892 GCA_018249125.1 Asbolis capucinus | reverse complement strand
AATATATATATACATATTTGAACGCCTAACTCACAAGTAAAATTATGGCACCTAAATGTGCGTCATTGAACAATATAAAAAAGTACAAACATTATTTCTTGTATTAACAATCATCGTGTTGTGTTGTGAGTAGATATTAGGCAATGTACCCATACTATGACATCCGTTCAAGGGAGAAGGGGTCTTTAAAAATACTATGCTTGGTCACAGTTGGTCATCTTAGTTATTGTTATAAACTACCACCTCCATACTATATTCAAGTAATAAAGAATTTGAATCTTTAGGGAATTTTAAGTTATATTAGGTAATGTGCATTTTTTTGGTAATGTTTATTTAGTTAATATATAGTATAATTTTTTGACGTTATGTGTGGGTATGCAGGCATTTTGGACGTCTCGCGGCAAACGCCCTATTAATAAAGACAACCGTGAACCATTATTTTTATTTAAAAATGTTCAAACCATACTTCTGACTTACTACTTGAAAACTCGAGGGGGCTAGTCTTAGCAAACACTACGGGTGGTCGACGCGGGGTGGAGAGGTAAACAAAATCTTAACACAGATCTCGTAGTTTGGGTACGTTCCCTTGATAAAACAGACGCACAGTAACTTAGTACGAAATAAATAGTAACAAAACGATTAACTAAAATCCACTTCCTGACATCATTCTTTCAGCGCAAAGTTTTGGGAACTGTATCACAGTTAGTAAAAAGTCTGTAAGACCCTGAAACAAAAAATAACAAGTCAATATTTTTCATAAAAAATAACTGCTGTTTTTCGGGAATAAATAATAGCAAGTCATTTTGTAGAGCAAAATAACAAGTGTCTTTTTGTGACAAATAATAAGTAATTTTTACGGAACATATATCACGGTGATTTTTGGGAACAAATACCTGTTATTTCGTTATTATTATTAGCTAGGTATTTGATATGTTGGAACAGCTGATTAGAACAAAAATAACATATTTGCTAAATACAATATTTGATTTAAATGCATTTCTATTGAGTAATTCGTGGCATAACAGTTATAATAAGCGTTATTTATTGCATTGCGTAACTTCTCCTTTGTTTATTCATAATGTACCTTGCTTGTTGGGTTGAAATATAGAGTAATATTGAATTCTAACTACCTAGGTTACGATGTGCATTAAAATGCAGAACCATGTTTGAATTGCAGCGTATAGGTGCAACTCGAGCTTAGGTATGTTACAATATAATGATTTTATTGTATGAATTATCATTTTTTGGAGGCGATGAACACAAATTCTAAGTCTTAATCACAAAAAAACATCTTTAGTTTAATAATAAAAAATATATATATATATTTTGTCTTTTTTAATTTATAATCATGAAAAAAGGCTAACGGCTACGATTCTACGAGGCCACGATTCAGTCTATTAGGCATAATAGATTATCTTTAAATATTGTAGGTGCATGCCTATAATATTTAAAAATAGTTTAAAACAACCTTAGGATGATAAAATAGTTTGTCTATCACTATAATGTATGTAGAAAACATCAATTTTACAGTTATTTTAATATGCGTCGTTGTTAACGGACATCTAGACAATATCAGTAATTTTTAATGCAGACATCTCGAAAACCACTCGTAAAACTTAAATTAACTACTCTGATTTCGTTGTCTGTAAACTAGTCATGTGATATTCATAGCCTTGAAAATATGTATACTTGGTGACTGTTCATACTAGAAGTACAAGTGTGACATATTGATAGAATATTTACCTATGTATTTAGTGTAGAGTGATTTATGTATGAAATTATACGAATATCCTGAAGGGTTAACGTAAAGTTAAAAAGTAAAATAAGATTTTTTAATTTTTTTTTATTTATTTATTTTTGTTATGTTAATAATCCGATTCGTATGTGCTCTATCTTATCAAATCAAATTTGTCTTTCTGAGCTCTCACCTTCCAGGCAAAAAATACTCTATTTTACAGATCTATGTATTTTAGTTCGTAGAAAGTAGGTTAGGTATTTTTACATATTTTATACTTTTTATGTCCTAAAGCCACGATAATTCACGCTTCATAGTTGGCGACCGTTCTTGTATGCTGGGAGCAATGACTGACAAACTTCAGATTTTATAAATTGACGAAAGTTCACGGGCTTGCTCTACTACCTTATGGCACAAGTGTGATTGTTATCACATACGAGTTGGCATTGTGATAAGAAGATAAGTATGTTAAATATGAAATGATCAATGTACACGCGTGTCTTACGATGTTTTTTTTACACACTTGCGAAGAAAGAAGAAAAAAATAATTTTAATGACAATAAAATAACATTAGTGCTGCAATGTAAAGTAAAAAGTAAGCACATACAGTTCATGTAGTTATGAACCTAAAACTTTAAGAGTTGAAAAAATATAAAAACATGATTATTGTACTTGCTACATACATACATATTTCAACTTACCGATAATGGATCTATGCAAATTGTGAAGGGTAGGAGAATAATGTAGAAACCCGCAGCGATAGAAGCAATCCAAAAGGAAATAAATATTAAGATGATGAACCATATAATCGAAAAAAGTATGTTGGCCATGTTCTGAAAATAAGAATATTATTATATTTTAGATTTTATTATAATAATAAGCACATATTACAGATGTGTTTATTACTATTAAGGTAAAGGAATTGCCACTTCTGTAAGGTGACTTAGAACAAGAGTCGGCAACCCACGACCCGCGATCGCATCTAATATCCTTATAACAATTGTGGCCCTCATATAAGAAAAATTGCTAACCCGTGATTTAAAACTCTTTAAATTTTTTTATATATATTATAAGTACAAACCCATCTGATAATTCAAAAATAAATTTAACCAAGCTTGCGTAAAACCTAAATTATCAATCTTGATATAGAATAGAGAGTGCGAGAAGGTACGAGGACGGGTGACAGCTAGTGGAAAAAATCTCGATCGTTTCCGTGCTTCGGAGGTCACGAAAAGCCACCCGTCATTGTAATCATTAGGTAGCAGTCGTTTCCCCATGTCGAAGGCCCTCGACTTCGACAACTGGGTCCATTATCTCCTTTAACAATCCTCACGTGGTTAGCGTGGCCTCTTCCAGCCCTCCTCGGTTATGATGAGAGACCTATGCTCAGTAGTTGGCAATTAATGTGTTAAAGGAAAATGAATTTCTTTCCATTCTTAGGTTAACAGATGGCAAAATTAGGCAGACGTGTCACCAACGCGTTGCTCAGTTGCTGCTAAAAATGAGAGTAGTAGCAGCTTTTTACCCGAAAGCGGAGAAGACGAAGAACGAAGAGAAACAGTACATTGTGGAATCTTTTGAAGTGGCTAATGACATCAACAGACCTCGGAGAGATCAACAAAAGTACCTTCTGTTGCTATTGACGGAAGAAAAAGAGTTTCAAATTTCACTATGTTCAAATATGTCCTCCTTGGTCACATATACTTACGTTGGCTGACGTTACGATTTTACGGCAGGTAAATAATAAAGTTCGCCTACTAGAAACTTATCTGGTTCAGATACTGTTGGTAACTAAAAATAACGCAAGATATATCTGCTCATATATACCGGTAATTCAGTTCAAAAGCGGTATTTCGGCTCGTTTTTCACGCAAATCAAAATAGTATTTATGAATGCCAACTTTGTTTTACCCGCTCTAAATCTAAAGATTATATAAGTAGATTGACTCACTACTAATCAGCTATTATCTTTTTTTTCATCGGTCTCGATAATTATTGGATTATTTTCGCGTACGTTAGAGTAAGAGTTATGGCAACGACAGAGGAGTTATTGATTGATATTTGTATGTTCTGTTTTATATCTTACAAGGCCTTATTGAACCGATTCGTTATCCATAGTTACCGATATCAGTTTGTATTTTACACAGTAAGAATACTACTTACCGGTTTCGCGATTTAGTTGATTTTTTTTAATATTTTGCTACTCAATGGTAGCGGATATTGCTTACCTATATCAGAATAGACTATTAATTAGACAGTTAATTAAATATGAGTCACATTCCTTATCTCAGCGGTGTTAATCATAAATATGTACAAACTTACATGAATATGAAGATATGTAGCAATAGATACCTATTTTGTCGTAATATTACTACAAAATTTGATAATATTATTCATGATAAGATAAAATATAGTGATGTGAGGTTGATTCACAACCTTGATAATACCTGATGCTTATATGTGTTAATTATAATTAGAACTATTACACATTAATAAAATGCTTACCAAGTGCATAACAATAGTAAATTAATGAATGCTAAGATTGGAAATCGGTGTTTTGTATTTTTTTATCTCTTTAGTTTACAATTGCTACCTCAAACTCAAAAAATGTTGGATCCATACAATCGAATGTTAGGAGTCATGGCTATATGTATATAATTTCTGATTTTTTTAGCTTTCCTGGTAACCAGGTTTTCCCGAAGCGAAGCGAGAGCAGTAATCATATAAATTACCTACTAAAACGTAAACACAGTGGAGCGTTAATAGTTCAGCGGCTTGTTTAGGTAGTAAGTAAGTTACACAACAATGGGCGCGGTCTGTAGGAGGATTGGAGAGCGCTAGTGGTAAAAAATTTCATAAGCGCTTCCGTCCCTTAGGTGTCCACGGGTTGAGGAAAAAAATTGTTATAAACGATAACATAACATTTTAATAAAAATATTACCCTCTCTTCACAAACATGCTCATGAGCGAAATGGAAAGGAATGACGTTATCAAAGGGTAGCAACGTAGCAACTAGCAAATCTTACATTGTTTACGAACGTAGTACCTAACTACCTACTAAGTACCCAGTAGGTACTACTATGATCTAATGCTTTCATTGCATCATACTACCGATACGCGTGTGAGTGTGTGTGTGACACATTAACGCGATGTGCCTACGCATCATTCTTATGTTCAATGCCAGTTACGTCTGCTGACAAGGCAGGTACTAAATACAAGGATAATTTTATTGGTTACAAACCCGTTATAGGTACTTCTGGTCAAGCTATGGTCGTAGGTATACATATGCAGGTATCATATGTAAAATTTTAAACATTGAAGAGGAATGATTTTCATACCTAGTGATGTGACACAGTCCTGTGCGTACTCCTGAGATTATATATTTACGTGCAATACTTCGATACTCGCATCTTAGTTTAGTTACACAGGTTGGTGCGACCCTAAAGCAATGTAGGTACATTCTCTTATCGATTTCCATACATTCCAAATAATCTTATCAGTTTTTTTGGGCGGGAAGCATTCCGTTGTACCAAAACAGTATCAGTTCAACTACAAGGAGCTATATGAATTAGTTATATATTTTTTCGAATTTCTGGTAGCTTGGACCGACAAAAATGAGTGCCTAGTATTTATACATGAATCGATCACAT
This sequence comes from Asbolis capucinus, assembly GCA_018249125.1. NCBI lineage: Eukaryota > Metazoa > Arthropoda > Insecta > Lepidoptera > Hesperiidae > Asbolis > Asbolis capucinus. The sequence goes on along the minus strand of DWJZ01005578.1, from coordinate 8,508 downwards.
TGATAAGTGCAATAGCGTTGTAAAGATTACCACGAAAAGTTTATTTCGATAATATTTATTCGAAGAAACGTTAGCTTTTTTTGGTCGCTTTCTAGTAGATTTACATCGACTACACCGATATCGGTGAAAGTTCACTCATCAGTCTTCTGTTTATAGTCAAAGTATGTGTTTCATGTTAGTTTTTCTTATTTGGTGCGTATGCGGCTACGCGCAGACGCGTCGAGCATTTAATAAATTTAAACCGGTATTGTACTGATGTATACATCTGACACGCAGTAGGGTGTTGCGTAAAAAATATTTGTGCCAGTAGTTATTATGGTTAGTTCTGGTTTAGGTTACAAGTTTTCTTTTTAACTATTTGTGATAAAATGGGTAACATTGATAAATAAATAAATTGGACTGACATGGAAGATGTATTTGGCCTAGTTGACTTATCTTTCGCAAGTTTACTTACCTGAAGGTTGATTAATAATATTTAAATAATATATATAATATTTATATATATATATATAATTTTAATAATATTTAGAAATATGAAAACTTTATCAATGGAACCACAATTATGTTCTCCACGTAACTTTCCTGCTGTGCGGTATGCGCCGATAGTTTTAGTAATAACTTGATTTTACGTAATGACCCAAATGCTGATAATACTCCGCTACTGCAGACCTACCTGATACGGGAACGTTACTATATTATTTTATTATATACAAATATCACTTCAAACAGTGAAATTATTTAAAAAATCTTACAACAGCAGAAAGAACTTTACCTACCCAATAGTCAATAATTTACCTAAAATATTTTAAATTAATTCCTAAGTACCTACAAATTATGACTACATAAATAGAATATACGTATTTATTTTACCTTATTTTTTAGTCACTTAAGTCCAAATAAACTTCAATGTTATACTATGATAACAAACTTGCTTGCACCCAACTAGTCACTTCGCGCTCTAATATGCTACTAGTAAATACTTTAAATAAGTGTACATAGAGTAGATACGTGATGCGAACTATAATGAAACGGTTAGTAGGTATAAAGGTTATTGGTGTTATACTCTCGGGTCTCACGTAATTAGTAATAGTAATAAATAATCTTTTGACGTGAAACGTTTTTAAAATAATACAGAAAAGTGGAAGTGGACCGTAGCAAAAAAGTCTATGTCGTCTTACCATAACTACGATGCTTCAGTTGGCATCCCTTGGCCATGGGGTCTATTTTAAAACTTTAATAAAAATTTAGTATGTCGTTCTTAGCCTGTGCAAGATCTAGCAAATAACATAAATGTATGGATACCGGAGATTTTGGCGCTGAACGAGCGAGACCGGTTCTGGGGAGTCACGAAGCTGCCAAGGCATGCTTCTACCATTACCCTGCAGTAAAACTATCAACTGTGGGCATCGACACCATTTTGCATCGACACCATTTTGCAGCAAATATTATTCTAAAGTGCAATATTATTTTGGTCCTTTATTTATAATGCCATGTTTTCACATCCACTTGGTTTCCATTCCAACACACTCTTGCTTGAATAAGATGTAAATATCTCATGTTCTACGGAGTTGAAAGCGCACGAGTACTCTCTATTTATCCGACAAATATCAATGACGCCTTGATGTCCCTGATGTACCACTTATGTTAAAATTGTGAAGCTGATCACTTTCCACTAAGTGGAGATCTGCGGGTCTTTTGTCATCTAATTCCATAAATTAATACACGGAAGTGAAATTAAAAGGTGCCATAAAGTTTGGCTTCGGTTCTAGTCTTTCTTAAAGTCGGTGATCACGTAAAGATCGCAATAACCAGGCCAGAATAATATAGCACATTTTAAAGTAATTGATATTATTGTGGTTTTTAAACATTGGTAAATAAATAAAATGGGAGACAAAAATTAGTAATTAACTTTGATTTACTTTTTAATTAAAGTGAGCCGTTGACAGAATAAAATTGAGAACCACTTTGTTTTAGACGGGATACTGAAATCCTAGAATACCTAAAACTATTGTAAAGAGTTTAGTACAGTATAGAAGTTAAAACGCTCTTATGCGGTGTATACTTAGCTTTATATAAACAACAGATTTCGAAATATTTTAGAAAAATATCTTGGATTTGTCTAGTTTGAGTCGCATTTTAATAACTCTCAACTGCACACACTATAAATATTGATTGTCATATTATTCTAAGCTAAGCGCCTATAAACTCAAATTTATGATAACATTGTCACAAGATTAGATATAAAATCAAGTTTATTAAAATATTTAAAAACACAAGATTTAATTACAAATCTCTAATACAAAGAAATACAAAATTTCATAACCGTATTGTTAACCGTTGAGGAGTTCCTTTGTCTAGAGCCTATTCTGAACGTAGTATGAGGTCATGCTTATCATAAAAATGCATAGTCATCAGGATTAGGTGTATCCAAAATTTCAGCTCCTTAGTATATAAAGAAGTGGGTCTAATTAAGCTTTCAAGACCCGAATTTTTTAACAAACCAATATACTAACATACTAATATACAAAACATACATTGCAAGTTAAATAAAAGCTTGTAATAAACATTGAAAAAAGATAAAAATACATAATGGGTAGGACATAAAAAGCTGGTGTTTCCACCTGGCAGTGCCACGTGCCACATTCACCTGTTGCCATGTTGCAACACAAACAGACTCATTTAAAGACATTATTGGAAGTAGTCATTTATTTTTTAGTTTTTTTACTTCTTATTAAAACACCTACTGCCTGCAATTCAACATCCTGCTATTATTTTACGCTCATTGCAGTTTGAGTATTGAAATAAAAATACAAAAAGAGGGAATTATTTATCGTACGTAGTTGTAAGGCAAGACGTTAAATTTTTGTATTTGTTGATTTTGATAACATTAGTGACACTCAAAATAGACGGAACATCGCATATACTTAATAAAAAAACTCAATAACACAGACTGGAGCAGTGGGATAAAGTTAGCTCTTGGTCTCGTTAGTTACGAGGAAAGAGCTGTGCTCAGCACGTGGCAATGCTCAGCAATGATGGACCTGATTGAAGCCGTATTAATAGTAGCCGTTTCAGTTATTGTTGCACTATGGTGTATTTAAGAGTTAATAGGCTACTAAGTTAGTGCGCTTTAACATCAAAGACTTCATCCCCACTTACCATCAGGTGGGATCGTAGTCGAGCGCTAACTTATATTAGGTAAAAATAAAAGAGATATTTTAATATTATACAATACTTCTACCAATCCGTACTTGGCTTGTGGGGACGATGGGCCCCCACAATTAGGAGGATAATTAAGAGTTGCAATGATGAATATTATTAACAAACCTGAATGTGTTTAGCGGCATAAAATAAGTATAGATTTTTCGTTTCAACAAAATCCATTTGCCTCGACTAGGAATCAAACCCCGTACCTTTTGTCCGCAAACACATGTGTACAAAGACAAAGTGAAGGAACATAAACATTTAAAATCCCAAACAATCATAAACATGCCAGATCTATTACACGAACCTAGTGGCTTAGCATCATTCGAAAAATAACCGTTGAAGATACAAGTAATGCGTTCTCTGGATTTTAACTTTAATCTGACACTTGCAGCAGGTACAACAGATTAAGTTTATTTAATCGCATGGACAATTCGTTATCCATAACATAATTATTATAACTATACATACCTGGCTGTACCTAACTGTATTTTTAATTTAATCAAAAAATGAAACTACACTTTTCGATATGCTTTTTACGTTGTTTATTCACTTTGATAATGAATAAATGAAATAAGTCTGTTATTCCTTGTAGGTATAATTGTATAAACCCATTTTATAATTAAAAATTCGAGATACTTAGCCCAACCTGTATTTGAGATGAAAAGTTCTTCAAAAATAGTCCGGTTCGAATTTATATGTAGGTAATATTGTAAGGTTTATATTGTTTAAGTTCTGCCTAACTCTATAATTATACTATAGCAAGCTTACAATTATAATAACGCGAGTGAAATAAAAAAAATTGTACCTAATAAACCAGATGTCTCAACTTTCATATTTACATAATAATAAACATTAATTAACACATTAAAATTAGGTATATTTTTATCATTCAGGAAAGTAGTAATAAAGTTATTCAATCAGACTCACCCAGTAAATTTAACTAGTAGAAAATATTCCTCGGACAGTCAAAACGAACTTCACACTTAAAAGTATTCTCTTATCTGACACCTTTGTAGACACATTTGCAGAGTCAAATAGTTGATTACAGTTTAAAATGCGATCACTTTTTAAATACCTCTCACACAAAGAACTTAAAAAAGTAATGCAAATAAAAGAAAAACAACGCAATTCGAATTTTAAAATGACATGACGCTTTGTTTACACTGTGCGTTTAAAAGTTTTCCCGCCTTTACACTTCACATCGAGCATCGAGTACGAGCAGCAACGCGCGTCCAGCCACGAGGAAAGCCGGTTCAACGCTGTCGATTGTTTTATTTCGAAGCCCGTCTGAGACGCGCCGCACGAGCCACGGAGCACCTTAAAGGTTCTCGCACAATGAACTTCCACTACTCCAGTAGTCCAGCGCTTTAAATAATTTTGGAGCCTCAATATTTGTTTACCTATTACCGACCTAGCTATGAATTTCAGTATTTCTTTCTAATACTTTTAAGTATTTTGCATTTATTGCCAAAGTAACTCAATTTGTCTGTCTATACCGCATTCACGACTAAATCACTCCATCGATTTTAATGAAAATTTGTATAGGGGTGAATCAGAACTTGAAAAGAACATTGGCTACTTTTTATCGAGAAAAGACCTTTAAGGGGTGGAAATAGGGAATTTATGAAACTTTGTATGGAAGTTCGTTATCGTGGAATATAAAACAATTTTTTTTAAAATTATGAACTTGTTAAAAAATAAATGAATAATGGAGTAATTATTCAAACCGGACGTAGTCGCCGAAAAACGTAATAATTATTGTAAATCTTTAATAGGTACACACTATTTTTAGAACTGGTTTGTGTCTAGGCTGTTCAATAATAATGCTTTACACGAAGCGTTCACGGCTCAGAGGTCACTAAGAGTAAGAAGTTATCTCTTTGTTATGTGGTCTAGATTGCAGACGTTGCTATTCTGGAAGCCCTGGATGTTTAAAAATCTCCAACACTTGGTCATTACCTCCACTAGCATACTGTTCTGGAGTCGTGGTTAAAAAAATTGTAATCTGTGTGCGTTTATAGAGAATGACATTTTAGGGCGCGTCCACGTCCTATTTGGACAACATGGGTTTGGGCAGTACTTCAGGGTCTCCTAAGCATTAAATTTTTAATAAATTGTCTTTTTTATATAAATTATTGTTGATAAGAACGCAATTTTAACTACGCATAGTGCGTAACTTCACGATAAACGTATGACTACATTTTCAGTTACGAAATACGTAATTTCATATGATACTTTTTTATCTCAAATGTTACGAAATCTACTAGTACTTTGTACTGACTAGGATTTGAAATACTCTTTTTTTGTGATAAGCAGGCAAATTAGCAGATGGTAAGTGATCACCGCCTCCCATGGAAATGAATAACACCAGACTGGGGTGTTACTAACACGTTGCCTGCCAGAAAGGAAGAAACTGACCCGCATATGCGGGGAAGAGAAATAGACTAGGGAAGCGGTACATTGCTAGAGTAACTATAGAGTGCTAGAGTAATTGCTAAAGTAACAGAGCACCACCGAGCAGCTGACTTTTGTTAGCCTTTTACGACACCCTTGTAGGTCAGCATGGGATTGGGGATTGTATTCTAAGCTGCCCCAATACGGCATAAACAGTCTATCTCAAACCCTCTTTTACAGTCTTACAATAATCGCAAAGAAACAACAATCCTTGTTATTTCAGTTAGCTTACATTACAACAGCGACTATTTAATGAGAATTTCAGCATTGATGGCAGAGGTTTGAACCTTGGACTCTCGAACTCCCGTTCGAGGACCGTCCTGGGTTTAAATCCTGCTATCAGAAGTTAATTATCACTCGCTACGGTGAAGGAAAACCTGCACTCCTAAGAGTTCTCAAAGGTGTGTAGTCAAAATTCGCACTTGCCCAATGTGGTGGATTATGGCCTATACTCCTTACATTGTAGTAGAGATCCAAGCACGGTAGTGGGACAACTAAGGGCAGCAAGTAGCAATGAAAACAATTTTAAGTAAATATAAAAAGTAATAAATTAAGTTTTATTTAAATTATCATAATGTTAGGTAATTCATTCAGGCTGGATACAAACATTTTTATACATTGGAAAACAATTTTAAAACTATATAAGTTTAAAATATAGAGATGTTCAAGAGAACATACAATATGATAAAATTATTTCTGATTGCTGATTTCATTTTCGATTTTCTCAATGTCTTCTACATTCATATCTTCTGGTATTCCTTCCTCACTTTCTTTGGCGGGATTTGAAGTAACAGTTATTCCTCTTTTTAAAAATGGTTCATGCAAAGCTTTGTACAGTTTTTTAGCTTTGGTTACCCCAAATCCAGGGCATTCTGCCAACCTGCTCTCAGTGGCTTTTATAATATTTTCCAAAGTGCCAAATGTTGTTATTAGAGTCATAGCATCTGTTTTGTTTACAGGTTTTATTGAGGTGAGAGCATTAATTATCTGTAAATAAGTTGTATCAGTATCAGTCATTTGGTAAATATCATACAATACTGATGTTAAATAGATAAAAATACATATATCTTTGAGTTATTCTAACCAATGGCATTCTATGTTGCGAAATATTTTTTTTTTACAAAGCATGCAAAGTAATATGGAAAAATTACTAATTCAGTTGAATCAATAAATTATTTATTTATGCAGCTAGGTTCTAAAGATTGGTATACAATTTAATAATCTACCTTTTGATGTGGATCATTTTCAACTTTTTCCATGATCTTGTCGGGTGGTTTGTTTTCAAATATTTTGTAATTCTCAATTATTTTAGCTGCCTCCTCGGAACTCCATGCAAGCATCAATGTCAGGTCTGTCAGGAGACATATCCTCGTTAGGTTCTTTAAAGCGGCATGAGGATCTTTAAGATCAACCTGAGAAAAAAGATGTATAAATAAAGTAGTATCAGTAGTTGGAAACTTTTATGGCCTGGTGGATGTTTCGATTGTAAGAGATAAGGGTAAGCAACAGCAGGCGCGGTCAGTAGAAGGCTGGGTTACCACTAGTGGAAAGAAATTCATGAGCATTTCTGTGCTTCATTGACCACATTGTGGTTGCTACCGTTAGATAGCACTCGATAAACTACGATGGAGGCTTTCTGGGGGCATAAAAACTTCCCTTCTGTGCTCATTAGTTGGCTATTAATAGGTTGAAGTAATTCAAGATTTTAATTAGTAATAAATGAAGTAATTAAGTATTTATTACCTGTACTAACAACACTCTTAGGTCATACTTTTTACCCAATTCCTTCAATCGATTGTTGATGTAGTCTGGATTTAAATTGTGGTATCTTACTGATAGAAATAACAAACATATTGTTTTTCCTATTTCATAATCTGGTATAATTTCATCATACTCCCATGGTACACTAGTTATGAACTTCAACAATGGATTCCCACGCTGCAAACAGTAAAAATTAAAATGGGTTTAATAAATAAGATTTTTACACTTTAAACCATTACATTATATAAAATAGAAAATACATTGATATCATATATGTATACCATAAATATAACATAAATTAGTAACATTATAATTTATTATGACTTGTTCAACAGTTTTGTTATATAGTTAAATAACATAGATATTAAAACATAAATTTGTATAATTATCTATTATTATGCCTCGTTTATCAGCTTTGTTATAATGTTAAATAACATAGATATTATAACATAAGCTACTATCATTATCTATTATTGTGCCTTGTTTATCAGCTTCATTATAAAATTCAATAACATATATATGTATTATACGGTAAATTAGTAACATTATCTATTATTATTCCTTATTTATCAGCTTTGTTATATTGTTAATCTGGATACATGAAAGTACTTGTATTATACTTTGCTACTGCCACTTAGAGTGCATATTTGCTTGATAAATATGTACTTAAACAAGGAATAAAAATAACACAGCTAGTTTTAATGGCAAATAAAGGCTTGAATTTAATCCCTTAAATAGGGGATGAGACCTTATATGGAAGTTAGATATTATAGCAAATATAACCAAAAAAAGTACTTGATAACAAATAAACAAATAAATATTGGCCAGAAACGAACTAGGATATGAAAGCTGTTCCATGTGTGCATAGTCATGGCTACTAAAAAGATAGTGAATATTAAAAAAACAATGAAATGTTAATGTAATATATGTAAATAATAATGTTTAAGTTTTTATTAGGTGACAACTTAATAATGTACGTTTAATGTAAAATAAACTTACTTGTTTTTGGTTTACTAAGACACAGTGAGTTTTGGACGTTGATGGTTTTGCTGGAACACTGCTGGTCGATGTTTCTATAGATTGTGA
>DWJZ01005577.1:0-13892 GCA_018249125.1 Asbolis capucinus | reverse complement strand
TTTCAAGATAACAAATTTAATCACGATTTTTCCTTTACTAAAGCAAGTAATAATTAAGTTATAATTAAGGGTAATTAATAACAAAAAAATACAGGACCGGCGAAACCCGAAACTGACCTAAAAATTTTAACCTCTGAAGCTGTTTTAACGGTATAGTAAAATCCGATACTTACTACTCGAACACCATATAAAGCATCCCCTCTGAGCTGTATGTCTCGAGCAATTCGACGATATGTGGATGCTTCAGCATATGGCATATTGTAGCTTCTCGCTTCAGATCTGAAACGTTGAAAAATAAGCAGGTAAATATGGATACACTACTAGCAAAGATACATACACAAATTTAACAATTATATATAAATAAATAAATATAAATATCTTTGGACAACTCACACACGGCCATCTGACCCCAAACGAAGCGTTAACTTGTACTATGGTGATCAGACAACTGTTAAACATAGATATATATTTCAAAATACATACTTATATAGATATTTACGACCAGACACAGAACAAACATCCCTGCTCATCACAGAAAAGTTTGACCTGCGTGGGAATCGGACCCACGACCTTCAGTGTAGCAGTCAGGTTCACTAATCACTAGACCTACCGGCCTGTCAATTAAGTAAAAGGTTTTTTAAAAACATGCGAAAGAAATATAGTTTTTACTTTTGTTTTTCTATGATTAAACAATTTCTTTTGATTATTTTATAGTATTGTTGCAAAGATTCTTGAGCAATTTGTGTTATATAAAAACTACGTAAATAGAAGCAACTAAGTCAAAATTATGAAATTTTTCATATTTTCGTTAGGTTAAGTTCGCTCGTCTATCTAATGATATTATTACATTATATTATAGGAAATTATTATGCTGACCTTATGGCAAACAATACAAAATACAAATTATTAAAAACAAATATAAGTGAAATCAAACGAAAAAGTAATTCATCGCTAGCCTACAACTGTTTTTAAAAACCAAAGCACATTTTAATATTCAAAGAATTCAGAACGTCATGAATCAGAAAGGCGCAGGATTTTGAACGGACAAATCACGTACATTTGTCCGTATCGTAGCACCATCCGAAAGACACATCACTAAAAACCAGCAGTACATGGGAACACAAAATTATAGAATCATCTAACTTGGAAAATGAATGTTTCCAAACTCGGGCAATAGCAAAACTTTCAATCAATTTTTTATTTTTTTAAACATTTAACAACCAAAGTTTTGTGCGACTGTTTGAGGCTTACCAGAATTCGAATTTCAAATTCGAATGAGGAAAATGATAGGCAATTAAAACTACCAGCATGTCGGCAGCCAAATGAAACTCTGAATACAATAGCGTATCTCCTGACATTACTGAACGGAGAACAAGGGACTTGTGATAAAATCTAAGCATTCATCGCTGCTTTGAATTTTCCAAAAGGTCGCTGTGAGGCTGCAGAGGAGGGGTAGGTATATTTATAATTTCATCACGGCCTCACAGTCAGCATTTAAGTAGATCCTTAAAAATGCAATAACGTGCTACAGTGGTTTCTGTTCCGTCGCGTAACTCATAAGTCCCTAAATTATAAATGGGCCACTGTATGACATTATTCCGTGTTAGTAGGTAATAAGGTAGACATAAAAGGTTCTTGACTTCATTCATCGTAACGTGTCCAAGTAAATAACTAACGGGGTAACTACAGTTACTCATTTTATTTTTTCAATTTGTGCCATACCAGTATTTTAAGGAAAATAGCCAAAACAAAAAGACGAGCTTCCCAACAGTAGAGTTAATGCCGCCAATGGAAATAGTAGCACCAAAGATATCACCGAAACGTTGCTTTCGAAGAACTCAATTAATAGACCTAAAGGGTTTGCCACGTAGGCTTTCTACAAACATAATAATAATATTGATAATACAAACCTCTAGCAAAGCCCTATAACCAAATAAAGGCCGGCTTCTGTCTCCAGCTAGCCGGCAAAAGATTGGGACCAGTATTCTGAGTAGCGACAAAATATCCAGAACTAATATTAATGTTCTAAAGATAATCGTACTACCCTTAGAACAAATAATATTCATGCCCCTGGCATGTCTAAATAAAGTTTGTGTCACAGGATCTGCAGAACGTTATCCGTAAACTGTCAGAACAAATAACGAACGTCAACTAAAAAGCGAACACAAGAGTGATCAGATTATGCGAGCAATACTCTAATTTGTAAAGTTTATTTTTCAATTTTGTTGCCTCTCTCTGTGCAATCCTCTATCCAGCCAAATTTCATGATATTATCTAGGTCGACGAAGAATATTTTTGAAGGCTATATTTTTATTTTCCTGAAATTTTATCAATTTAACAAGTACATTTTATTGCCTTTTAGTTACAAGTAAACACTCTATCAGCTCGAGGAACAAAAATGGTAGAGTTTATTTTGAACAGAATACACCTTAAGTATCTTATACCTTATAGCTTAAGTACCTATCTATAGAATATTCCAAGAGTATTTTTGGTTCAGATTTAACGGTATTATAAAATATTATTCGGTTATTAGTACCTGGTTATTATAGAATTTTTGATGGAACTTACTCGTCATTAAAACCTTTGCCAAACCACATAGGTGCATACATAAATGGTTGCGAAGTACGTTGCAGGCCTAAATTGAACCAGAATTATGACGCCCTATACTTTCCATAGAACATATGTATGTATATTTTACGACGCAAATAATAAAGCAAATAAGCCTTAAAACAATAATTTGCTAAAAAATACACAACCAAAATTAAATCAAGAAATTATTAACTGAGAACAACAGTAACGAAGACAATTATAATTGCATTATTAAGGATAATCAGAAAACTACTCGTCAGATGACGCGAGTATACCGACAAGTTAAATAGGACCACATGACAAGCATCAGCTTTCGAATATCCAAATCAAAATACAAAATAAAAACTTATGAGGTACCTATTGTTTGTGGTAACTTGTTTGTAGTCAGTAAAAATAATTCCTAGCATCCAAGCATTAGTACCGAGCTATGTTTCGTCACCTTGACACCTAGTGTTACTAAAGACTAATGGTCAAGAAAGGGAATACATAATTAGCTACACAAAAGTCGCCTGTTGCATAATTTGTTCAACTCGTCGCAACGTAATGACTGACTTAAACGTTTCAGTCCTAGAATATAAAAGAAAATGCAATTTCAAACTTGAATATTATTGAAGTTTGAACGATCCAGGAATCAGTACGAACATCATGATTGGGCAAGCTGTGTCCCTGCTAACTTACAGACCCTACATTGAAATAAACTAAATAAAGGTTATTATGATACGGCCAGAGTTGGCTAAGTGGGTACAAGTCTCCTCTTATATTATAATCGAAGAGGGGACAATACATAAAGTAATCGATAGTCCTCCACGCGGAGCAAGGGAGGATTCCATCCATCGTTAAGATTTATTTTAAACTGAACATCAAATCAATATTAATCAAGGTCAATCAGCGTTATAAAACTCGAATGTCACTCAATTAATTACACTCAGTTAATTAGTCTTGAGGACGGTGCAATGCACTACAGCAGGGCATTAGGGTATTAAGAAATTTAGGGGTCATGAAAAGTATTTTTATTTTAATAATAAATATTCTACAATAACAATATATCGTAACATGGTGCCTAACCAGCTGATGAACCAAAATAACGAAATGCGTTTTTCTGGTTAATACCATAATACGTATCTAATGATACGTGTGGAAAATCCGGGATGATGTTGTATCCTACTAATATAATATATGCAGCAATAAATGAAATGTGTGAGCATGGATGGATGGATTTGCCCGCGGCTTCACCCGATTGGTATGTTGATAAAAGTAGTATTTGTAATTATTCCAGACTATAATCCCAGTGCAAAAAATTATTCAGATCTGTTTAGAAGTTTTTGCGTGAAGAAGTAACTAACAAACAAACATCCGATGATGGATAGATGATTTCTATCGCAAACTTTAGGCATTGCTCTCAATTTTTTTTAAATATAATTTTCTTAAAAATGTTTGTACATTTCATTGACATAGGGATTTTCTATTGTTAACTTTTTCGACTTACGTTAAGTGGTTAGTGGTTTCGTTAAGTCGTAATTGGTTCCTAAAACGAAATAAATACTTTTCTTTTCATCCATCATCACAAACTGTCGCATTTTTAACATTAATAGAAAAAAAGGATGTTAAAGTAAAAATAACAAAATCATTAGTAATCTTAATTGCTATTGCATTTTTGCCTTTGACAACACTCGACGGACGCGGACAGTTACCAACTACGAACCGCTAAACTAATTTTAAAGTTTTAGTTCGAATAAAAACTAATTAAACTTACTCACGGTTTGAGTTGTAAAGGTGCGTCAAATTTAGTATTTTCAGTCGTGTATATTAGGCATCTTAGTTGGGATCGGGGAACCTGTCGATGGATTTTTGTTTCGAATAAGAATGGCTTCAACCCATCGATGGCCCACTACTGAGCACGAGTCTCTCTTGATACTGAGGAAGCCTAGAGCATACTCCACCACGCTGCTCCAATGTGGATTGGTAGACGGGTTAGTGACCAACCCAAGTTTCAGAAGTTTTTATGCCATCCGAAGGCCTTCGACATGGTTTAACGAATGCTATCTAATGACAACAACGGGGACCGATGGCTTTGCGTACCCTCCAAAGCACGGAAGTGTTCATGAATTTTTTTCCACTAGCGGTCACCCACACTCCTACCGACTGCGCCCGCTGTTGCTTACCTTCCCTCCTCAAACGGTTACAATCGATACAAGCTGCCAGGCTCTGAACACTACAATATCGAATAAGAATAAGCATCGATATTAATTCAATGCGCAACGTGTATTCATATAAAATGTAAATATTATATTCATGTTACATGCCGATTTTTCATTCATTTCAGCATCATATCAGAGAAATGAAATATTCCGTACAAAATATGAGAGTACGTCATTGACAAAAATGTATGTATATGTTCATTCCACGATGACGCGATATTATACGCGACATTCAAAATATAAAAAAAACGTTAGTTTAACTACATATACATTTTAAATCAGTTTTATTTACAATGGGTTACAAACAAAGCAATTCACCAAAACAAAACGTACGTAACTGCGTATTGGTCCACATTGTTCAGTACGAACGAATACTAGATTTGCACAATGGACTTTTTACACTGACTAACAAAAGACTGATAGTAAGCGTTCATGCATTATTGTCAACTGAATGATATCTCATCCACAGGGGACGCTAGGCATCCATCCCCACGTGACCTAATTCCGCCAGTGGAGCGACGATGCATACCGCGGTCTGGGTAATCGAGCATAATTTGGTTTTTAAGGGTATTAAAGTCACCATGTAAAAAGGCTTCGTATAAATTTAAAACAGCATTCGCGTCTACATATGATTTTATGAAAGATATGGAGCGTTTAAAGATATTTCTGCTCATATATTGCTTTAACATTCGTGTATTTCCACTCGAGTATGTACATATAATGTAGGTGTCTTCAAGACAAGAGTGAATTCTTCTAAGTTAATGCTCTTTACCATCCACGCCTACATCGCCGCTTACCATCAGGTGGGATTGTAGGCAAGCATTAACTTATAATATGTAAAAAAAACCATTGCTGGTAGGACACGTAGTGACCAGTTTTATCTTGCATTTCATAATTTTTCAATGAATGGTTAAGCTGAACATCAACATCAAAATCACATTACTACTAAACTAAAAATAATCGTTAAGTCAGTTAAGCCTTATCGGAAACTACGCTGCTCCTTTATACCAATTTAGTATCAATCCACATAAGCTTCCTTAGTTGTAATAGGGTTATATGAGGCGTGTCCATGTCCAATCAATAAAACTGTTCTTGGCTTCGACCTTAATAGCTCACTACTGAACAAGGGTGGAAGGATTAGATCAGCGCAAGATCGACGGTTGTGGCACGCTCTGGGAGAGGCCTATGTCCAGCAGTGGATAAATAAAGGCTAATATGATGACGAACAAGGATGTCTCCTCATAACTAAGAAGGCATAGCGCATAATCCAGCAAAATGCCGATTGGATTATTGGCCAAACCAAGTGATTTAGCCACCCGAAAGCCTATGATAAAATTCAGAACTTATATCGTTTCATACGAACAGCGAATCGGTCGTGAAGTTTTTACAACCAGCGGTCAAAGGAAGAATTATCCTGATAAGAGGTAATAACACACTGCATAAGTGAACACTAAGTTGTCATAAAAACAAATCACTTTCGTTCTACTCGTAAAGAATGATAATACAAAATCTGACGTTATTGATTTTCCAAGCAGAAAAAGTTGGTTAGCGGCTACCTCTTAAAGTCTTCATCGCTACAACAAAAGACTTGGAAACAATTAAATGCTTGTGACGTCGTTTTCCTTCTTGAAAACGTTTGTCAACGAGTCTTTCTAAGAATCTACAAAAACGCCTAGAGTTCTAATAGTGTCATGTTTTCTTATCGCTGTAGAAATAGAAACTATTTCCACATAACCACTCTAATTCAGAGATGTGTACAAACAACCTCTAATGGAACTACAACCTGATCTTAACGTAGTCCGATATATTGGTAATAATAACCTAAGGGCCAAGATGGAGAGCCTAATTTGTAAGCGTCGCTTGTCTTAATAACTATGTTAGCTAAACACAAACCCTTGACGTTTGAAGTAATTGCTCCATAGCAGAATTGGCAGTTGATTGATCTGCCGCAAGTGAACTATAGATAACGCTCTACATACTAGGTTAGTATTACAACTTACACACAATACACTGTGAACCTCTGGTCAGATCACTATAATTAAAGTTACCATCACTGTTTTTAAATTAATCAGAGAATCAAATTTCCTCCTCCCTTCTCTCCATTAAAAATCATTAGTGGAGAACTCTACTTGAAGGAGAAAATGAAATATTAATTAGCATCATATATAAACACACATTTCAATTAAAATCGCAAGGGTCATGTAAACTCAAAGCAAATAACAACCGGCCAAATAAATATCTTTATGTTTAAATAAATATCGTTCTGGGATTATTTCCAGGAAAAGTTAAAACTGCGTTGCAAAGTTCAAATGCGGATATCAATCGTAAATTTTAAAGATCAAATAACTGATACTTTAAGAAGTTCTGCATTTGATGTTCAAAGAGCTTCATTTCATTTATCAGAACACTGCTATATGATGAAGCCGATCATAACCATTCCTATTCTAAGTACATATATCTGCTATCATGGACATTTTTATGTTATTAGCCGACAAACAAGTAAACGTGTCACAATATGGTGAGTGGTTGGACCCATGGACGCCATTCAAACTTAAAACATCACTATCATCTTCGTTGTCGACGAAAATGAAAACAGAAGGGAGAACTCAAAATGAATGAGTACAGAAAAAATTAAAAGTCCCGTATTAAAATTCGCAAAAAATATATTTCTGTCTAAAATAAATCCCAAATGCCTCAAAACCCTTTCCTGTGCATGAGACTACTGTCTCTTAAAAACGTAATGCACCTAGACCATCTCAAAAACGAGGTCACAGCCATACAACTTGTTGAGGACCGAGCTCAATGTGTCTAGTGTCGGTAATTGCACTGGCGTTCTCTTCATACACTCTACCTTTATAAGAAAAAATTCAAGAACATTGAATGCTCTGAAAAACATAAATAAATGGAGGTCATTTTAGACTACTGGGCGTAATTAGCTCCCTCTGGAAACTCCAAGTACTTTAACAAAATGTTAAGTCGTGGTCAAGTGCTCGTTATGCAATAAAATCTGTTAGTGAATAATTATCAATGTCTGTGAATAGTATCAATTCAAAAATTCGGATCGCAAGACAGAAACTATATCAGAATAGCTGAGTGTGCTACAAATTGGATGATTAATTAACCTATTGTCATTGAGGATTCAATAGTCAAATTGTAATCGTTATAATTTCGGCATGAACTTAACAGACGATAAAGTTGGATGCTGTCATTTATTAATGAGTATCATATTATTCCATTATTTATGAGGCGCTCATAGCCCAGCGTCTTACGTTGATCCTTAGTGATTCAATGAGCTTATCAACAGCCGACGCGGTCGGCAGAAGAATGTTTGACCACTAATGGCAAACAATTCTGGAGCTCTTCCGTTTCGGAAGCCAGGTAAACCGGGACCGATGGGGACCCAGAATTTGTTTTTATTATTGTTAAATGTTGGTGCAAGGCTTTTACGTGGTTTCTCACACATTTCAACCCTCTTTTTTTAATCAATTATCACTCCCATTGGCCACCCACATTTACATTTATGACGTACAAGTGGCAAAATAACATAAAAAATCTTTCCTACTACCTGCACTTAATATGGAATTGATATAAAATTAACTATAATTAAATATTTACTTATAGCAATCATTTAGAAATTAGTCAATATTGATACATTATTTGACAGGCCTGTTGGTCTATTGGTTTGTGAACTTGACTACTAAGCCAGAGGTTGTGGGTTCGATCCCTACCCAGAACAAACTTTTCTGTGATGAGCAGGAATATTTGTTTGATCTGGCTGTAATAAAAATATTTATATATGTATTTATTAATATGTACCTATATGTACGTTTATCAGTTGTCTGATCACCATAGTACAAGTAAAACTGCTTAGTCTGGGATCAGATGGCCGTGTGTATGTTGTCCTGATATATTTAGTTATTTCCACACACAAATACACTATTTCTCAGAAACATAACAAAAATGCCTGTATATTTTAATAAGGTAGTTTAATTAACAAATGGGATTTCTTGAATATTACTAGAAGTTTCTTTTGTTTTCTTACCTGCAGTGCTAAGGCCAGGGCTGGCGGTGAAACGAGCCACATCAACAATCTTCACTGCAAACTGCTGACCTGTCTGTCTGTGCACACAGCGACGAACAAGGCTGAATGGTCCCCTAAAGATGAATAAAATAACATTGTAAGTATTCAGTAATATATAATAACAGCTTATTCAAACATAAAAAACTCTGTAAGATCTGTATATTATGCTACTTCAAAAAAATTTAATTATGTGTAATTTATAGTTAAAGGGCTCAGAAATGTTTGTGACTATCATATTGACTGCTGGATCCCATGCTCAGAGATTTTGGATGTACCATCTACAATATACTACCTAATTTTTAGAATAGCTTTCTCAATTTTTATTCTGTAATACCTTCACCAAAGTATCAGGCAGTTCTAATTAAATGTATAAAGTTATTATCATGTTATTGTGTCACCAAGAGAAATATGGATTAATTTTTATGTCGACTATAGTGACACCTCAACTGCAGATTACTGATTAAATTATCGTAGTAAAGTGCAAAGAATAGTCGCTGCAACTACAACAAACCTTATTGGCAAGACCTGCCTTAATACCATATAAAAAATGGTGACATATCTATGTTGTATTCTAAGAAAACTTTATTTTTATGCCTTTATTTTTACACTATATTAATACTCTGCCAATATTACAAAACTTAATGTGGGTTTGCATCAACATCATTTTCAGTTTATTCATAATTAATTTTTTACATTTAATAATTTAAAAACTCATTAAAGCTTAAATAATGAACCATCCTGAGTGCAACATCCAATACTTTACTACTACTTTATATACACAGTGCAAATTCAATCTGAAATGGTTACCATGTAAAATTTTTATGGTAACAATTCCATATTAAATTTGCTCTGAATATAGATTACAATGCTTCTAATATTCAAAACTCTTTAAACCTATAAAATTGGTCTTTGCAGATACATTTAATTTATATTGGTGTCCCATTGAATGCCTTGTCCAAATTTCCTTTGATTAAACTCCAATTAATGTTAAATTCAGAGTCTCTAACAGATGTAGTTAATACTAAATAAATTTAAACCCCCTTTATATTTGGTTTAAAGTATCTGTATCTTTATCTGTACATATAAGTTTCGTTTAAGGGACCAATAGCTCAGTTAATGAAAGTCACACACTTAATAAAAAAATCCTATATCAAAACAAAACATTTTTAATTTTCAATGCAATTTAAGATATCTCACATATAAGGCTTAAATAAATTAATACAGAATAACTAGCTGCACCGGACGCACGATGTTATGAATCACATCATAAACTATCTGTCCAATACTACTAGATAAGCTTTTCTTGTGATGTTGCTTGTAAATGTTCTCCACCTACTTTACTGAGTATGTGACTATATTGAAGTAGTACAATACTCAGTGCAAATATTTGAAGTGTTAACTATATGATATTGACAAGTTTGTATATGGTAAAAAGGTCAGATTGAATTTACAGTTCAAAATATCTTTCATCCTATAGGGTACGCTTACAGGTGTAGTGTAGAAACTGGTCACTACAGCTTGGTTTCGGGACATTTGGAGCGGAACCATTTATATCATACTATGCCTCAATCTAAACTTGTCGAGACAATTTACTTTTGCAACATTTGAAAATTCTAATTTTAAAACTACTTTAGACTATATATATTGCAAGAGATACTTAATTTATTATAAGATTTAAATATCACTACATGACCTATACCCAGCCCAGAATCCAGGGGAAGGGGGCTTTATGACCTCCATAATCCCCCACGTATCTGTGCATGATTTTAAGGTGCACCATACACAAGTCTAGCAGTCAAGACAACTATAAGATTCAAATTTTACTATACAATAAAATTAGTCTACAGTTCTAATTATTGATGAGATATTTTACAGCCAATCAGTCTTACTAGACACCAATAGGACACCTGTTATTATGATTTTTAAACAGGAAAGTTTTACCACTACTATAAATGGATTTGGACACTGTGATTTATTCTAGGAATTAAAGGTAGCTTATGGTTTGTAATGCTTTATACTTAATTACAGAAATCTAAACAATTTTCTTGATATTGCCAGTCACTGTCATACTACATAAAACCAACCTAAAATTTTACTCATATAATTTATGTATATTCCCATTCAAATTACGATTTAGTTGATATTACTTATACCTGTTAAATTTAAATATTATACCTTTTGAATGTTTTGAGTAATAGAGCCTTCGTAAAATAGACACATTTAACAAGATTTTTCGTACTTACTTGCCGATTATTTCACATAACTCATAGACATCATCAAACAGCACTTCGTCCTCAGCCATTTTGGCAAAAAACACACAGCACTATATTTCAGAAAAGACTATAAAATAGCATTTTCCACAGAGTTTTCCCTTAACACAGCGGTTACGCCCCGGTGTTGGCGCCCACCTTATATACCACGGCACTAAATATCTTATTAATATTATATTATATTCAGTACATTATCTTGTATATTAGTCACAAGAATCACATAAAATTATCACTATAAATATGAAGTAAATTGTGCATTGGGATGGTGAAAATTCCCGATCATTCGCACATTTTTAAGTTTGTAAACGACACTACTTAATTTGATTACCAAAGGTAAAAACAACGATACAATAAATTCACGTGCAGACTTTATAATGTTTGGATAAAAAGAGATCCTCTTAAAATAATTAAATTCATTATTCACTATTTTTTATTTACTTTTGACATTTACTATGAGTACGGGTTGTAAATATTCACAATGAAGCTAGTTGCGAACTGCGAACAGTTGACTTGACAGTGATAAATTATGTTGCCATATGAAACGCATTTAATCTAATTTAGTAGAACATATCAACGAAAATTTTCATCTTACGCGTCGTTTATTAGTTGTGTGTTTCCCTTTAATCTATGCAATATCTGTAAAATTATGAATGGAAATGATAAATCATGTCTGTACTGATATTTTATCAGTTTAGTTTAATCATGAAGCGATTGTTGTTGTTGCTGTAAAATAATCAGTTAAATAAAGTTAACAGTAATTATTAATAATTATCCAGCCTCTTTACTTATTAATTTACATCAACTATTACATTTTTTTTTTCATCATAGTAAAATATATAGAATGACATTTTTAAAGTATTGTCTTATTAAGATAAATATTTAGGAATTTCCGTATTTGTTACCTTTCGTATAGTGAATTCGTAGCCAAAATATTTAAACTTATACAGGCAACTTTCTTATATCCTTTCGTACGCTTGCGCAATGCGCTTATCCTTATCAGTCAATTCAGATGCTTCTCACTTCATACGATTGACTTGAAACCTTAGCACGCAATACAATCATTAACTTTACCTACAAGAAAATTAAATGATAGTCGGATAGAACTTTCTTCGCAATATTTTCCTCTGTTTTTGTATACTATCATAGGTACTATGAATCATGTACAACAAAGAAAATGAAATGTATAATAGTATTGTAACGACAATTGTGATGAAATATACCTAATTTTTATTTTATTGTGGTCACTTCCTATGCATCAATTGCTTACAAATTAATTATAATTTTTTTTTACTCTTTACTCTTGCTAAACGGAAATTTTAATAAAACTAAATGTTAAGTTACTCTAGGCTTACTTTATGAGGAAATACCTGTTCGAATATTGGGCCACTATAGACTTGAAGTTTACTTATAATGACGACTTTAAAATACCTATCCGTTAAATTCTCTCCTTTATTGGTAGCTATTTATCATTGGATTAGTGACGGATTCCTTTTACTGTTGGCCTATTTTGTAAGCTCAAAGAGATTTGAGCGCTGCATAGAAAGCTATGTTTGGTATTTGCCTCAATGACTAAATTTAAGCAGACGACATCCGTAGAAGACCACGGATTAGGTTAATTGTTCTGAGAATTATGCCTTATAAAAATCTGATGTATGGTAACCTAGACATTGAGGGTATTTTAAGCATATTTATAAGGTAATGTAGATTGAAGCTACTTATTCTTCACATTTTAATTTAGAACGCTCAACAGTGAACGTCATGATGTTAGTTAAACTTTAATAATTAACAATACATAAATTAACGTATGTCACACCTGGTGTGACGACAGTAGTCCATTAAGAGTTTGTCACTTTTGGAATGTATTAAGCCTTTTTGTAAATGGACTTGCCTGAATATTTATATAAATAGTATCCAATAAAATAAGTGGAGAAAACAGCATAGCCTTCTGGCTATCTGATTCTTCGCATACTCACCATTTTCTCTTCTGTTATAAGCTTTTAAGCTTAATAGCCACAAATAAAAGCTGGGATTATTAAATAAAGTAACTAATAGTACTGGCTAAGTTTTTATTAAGTATAAATAAGAGTAGGTATATTATAAAATAAATAACTTAAATTACTTCACTATTTATTTTTGTGCTTTTTATATTGTTTAATGTATATAGTCATACCTATACTTATTTTTTTCATTTTTGGATATTTAACAAAACTGTACTTTACTTTATTAAACAAATATTACCTAATTGTTTAAATTAGATAAATTTTAAGTACTTCACACACCTGGTGATTTATTCCGTATTTAATGTATATTTCTTTGTGCTACCAATATATTGATGCGTAATTATTTTAACTTTGTCAACAAAAAGAGATGCATTTGATAAATTTACGTTTAAATTACGTTACGATATTTATATTACTAACTAAATTAATCAGGTTTCACAATTTATTGCAGTAACATTAACTTTGCGTTTGAAGTATTCGCATCCAGGGACAGTGAATATAAGTTCAGAATCTGGAATCTTGGCATTTCCAGATTTATTAACATTCACCAGATAGTTGCAGTTATAGTCGAGCTCGTATATTTCAAAGGTATTTTTCTGAAAAATAAAATGAAATGTTATTTAAAACAAAAAATTCCAATTACCCATGATGATCACGCTGGTTTCCAGTCATTCAATCGTTGCCATATTAAAATTTTGTTTGTGTCTAACTTCATTTCGTTAAAAATGGCGCGAGTTTTGTACGTTATTAACAT
>DWJZ01005576.1:0-13892 GCA_018249125.1 Asbolis capucinus | reverse complement strand
AATAAGTACAAAGTGTCACGCTTTTATCTTCAATAATGAAAAGCTTTCAAGACCTCCCCAAGGCTTTTTTGCCAAACAAAGTACCCTATATTTTTCTTCTAATTCTATTGTACTTATGTACCAAGTTTCATTAAAATCAGTTCAGTAGTTTAGGCGTGAAACGGTAACATACAGACCTTGCTTCAGTAATGTCGTCATTATCAGGCTCGCTTCGCAAAGTCTTTCCAAATTATTCAGCAGTCTCGTGCTCGGCAATGACCCATTATATAAATAAAGACATGGAAAATTTGAATCCCTCTTTGATACGATGAGAGTTATTTTCATTAAGCCAATATTATTCCTTATGAAGGGTTAATTTCCGAACCATATAATTACGTTTTTAAAAGGTTTATATTAACTTAATTTGGAAAGATTAATGTGAAAGCTTTTACGTAAATTTCTTCGCTTTAATGCCCGATATTAAGCTCGGGTCTTTCCTCGTAAGTGAGGTGTAGCATACTTCATAATGCTTCTGCAATACGATTTATAAGAGAAAGAGTAAATCTCGATTATTGAAAGGTTAAGCCACTGAAAGCCTCTGAACGAGTACCATCTGATGATGACCAACTGATCACTGTACGTGCCCTATGAAGCACTCAATCGCTCATGAAATCTCAGCTACCAGCAAACACTAGCGGTCTTAACTCTGATCATTTACAATGGTAACAAACCGTTTGTTCCGTATTGTTCTATAAAAGAGTTAGGAAGTACCAACCAAAAAGAATTTCCATTAATAATCTGTGTTTATTATCTGTAAATTGGACTGTTTTCTTGCTCCGACTGCTGCCATAGAGGTCGCTGTTCGCCTATAACGTTAGAGAGAGTGTCGAACAATCGCCGCCGTCGCGTACGCAACATCTCGAAAAATTTAATGATGTGGATGATAGTCCTTTCTAATTCACAGAGTTTTTGCGCTACCCCAACAGTGGGACTTACGATGTAACCCACACAATTTGATAAAAAAAACGGCTCAAATAAATACAGCACCAAAATTAATGTTTACTTCGGAATAAATTGTATTTGTCCTCACGGCCTTCTTTCTGTTTCATAAGGGTCGTAGGGAAAGATTTATAAGGCACACGCGTTTCTATTAGGAGAAAGGGTCATACAATTTAAGGGGTCTATTGTGTGGGGCCGTGCTCCTGTGACCAGTTATTAAGACGGTGAAAATTTATTCACAAAAATCTAACATTGCAACTCATTGTACCATTACTGGGCCCGTTCTCCTCTCACAATGTAAGGAGTACAGTCCATCGATCACAACATTGACCAAGTACAGATTGGTGAACTTCACAAAACTTTGAGAAGTTTATAGAGAAATCTCAGGACTGCAGGTTTCCACGCAATGTTTTCTTTGAAGCAAGTGATTTTGAATACGCACATGACTTCGAAAATTTCACGTTTTTAACCCAGGACTTCGTAATTGAGTAACCAACGTTCAAACAATGGTAATGACCTACTCTGTCACTGCTCCATGTTTCTTTTATCACAAAGATTAAAGACTGTAAAATTACGTTTTGTTTTTATTTGTAAATTTCTAATTTCTGCTTTATTCTCAGGTAGATATCTAAGATAGAGCGAGTCCGTGACAGACAGACGAATTGACAGGCAAATTGTTGCTTTTCCACCATTCAATACTCACAACACCATACTATTACTTTACACCTATTCAACGTTCAAATCAACTCACACACACAAACTCACACACAAACATACGTTCGAGTTCTCCACTGCCACCTCACAAAACTACACAAGATAGGATGGTGAATAGCGTTACTCTAAAGGTTAAAGCAAATACCGGCAAAGAACTTCTGTATATCTATTCAGTAAAGTAGGTTTCAAACTTTCCTCATCGTTCATTCAGTGTTAAGATGTCGCCAACACTGAACTGAGCGGAAAGTTTACTGCATCCGCGCATGCATATGCATTAATGTACTACGTAAGTTTTAACAAGATGCATGGATTACCATGCCAGGAAATGTTGTTTAGCAAAATGTCGGTCACTCCCCAATTTGTGATAGTAAGGATTGAATAAGTAAAGTAACAGCGGGCGCGGTTGGTAGTAGGAAGGGTGACCGCTAGTGGCAATAATTCATGAGCACTTCCATACTTCTGAGGAGACCTAAAATATCGGTTCTAGTATATTCTTAGACAGCAATCATTAAGTCATATCGGAGGCCTTCAGGTGGCATAAAAACTTCCAACACTTGATTTGAACACTTAACCCTCCACCAATTCACACTGGAGCAGTGTTGTTGAGTATGGTCTAAGCCTCCTCAGTATGAGGGGAGACCCATGCTCAGAAGTGGACCATCAATGGGTTGAAGCAAATAATAAATGGGGTAGTAAATAAATGTTAACAGTCACACTCAAGCCCTAGTGGTGCACCGGCTTCCCTGAATTAGGATCCAGTCCGAGTTTCTGGCAGCAGACTCTCAACCCTCAGTGTGAAACGTAAGTTAAATATAAAAAGATTAATAATGGTTAAGTTCAGTTCAGTTCACAACCCAACGAAACCTCTCCCCGTTCGTCACAAAGTCCATCATAGTCGTGCATCAAAGTGAATGAAGCCACAAACACGACATCTTGCGGTAAATATTTGAAATACAGACCCGCACTGAAAGATATTAAATTCGTTTCGAGTTCTGAACAAAGGTTGCTTGGCCCACGACATTAATTTCACGAATGCCTATTTACTTTTGTAACAGACAAGATAAGATGGCGCCGTACCAGGCCAGTTGTTTGCAAAGTCAAATATTAATTCGGGCGATATAAATCGGTCTTCTATTGTAAGAGAACAGAGATTTATCGTTTAAGAATTTTTCTTCTCTCGTAATTTCCCTTTTCTACAAGAGGTGCCTCTTACTGTTGGCTCTCTTTGCTCGCCTACCTCTTCGCATCTCGAAAGTGCAGTTGAATTGCTAACGTAAACGACCTCTTTCAGTAATGTCTTTGATTATACAGGAAAGCAGCTTTCAGTACTCCATCATGTCGTGGGCATTCTGAGCATAAATCATTATTCTGTGTTCATTTTAAAATGCTTTTTAGATTCGATGTATTTAATTTAAATTCTGAATAATGAACATGTTTTTTTAATTCAGTGTCATACCAAAATAATCACAAGGAATATCTTTATTAATTAAACAGCTTGATTAATTTCTATTAATGAGTACTTCAAATCTCGATAGGAGGCGAGTGTCAGATGAGGAAGACGAAGGACAGTTAATAGAGTTCTTCAACCATTTACAGTAAGCACCTTGTATTACCTGTTGATGTAATTTGAAATTGACTTTTCCAAATTAATTATTGTTAAAGAATTCGAAAAATTCTCATGGACATCATTTGTAAATTGTTCAAGGAAAAATTCCAACATTTAAACTGAATGTAATCGAAATACCTGTACAATTGCTTTTGATAACTGGTATTCTGTTTTCAACTTTGCTAATAAAACGGTATTTCAAATAAAATTGGGATCTGATAGCAGCAATGCAGACAAAATATATCTTGATTTACGATGTCAATATCAAAACGGTAATCAAATTCAGTGTTTGTCCATTAGTTGTCCACAGAACACATTCTGAAATTCTATGCTCCCGTACCAAATAAAGGAGTTCTTATTACGTTCCTACCACCATTTAATGGCCAACTATTTTTGCCATTGAATAAAACACAATACAGCTTTTGAAGTATGAACCGAGCCACGCACTTTGACATATTAAACGGCGGTGGCAAACGTGCTCTAGAAATGTAGGACTGCATGTTAAAGAATTCACCGGTACTTTTTAAATCTACCCACCTCAGCTTATATCACACTACAAGCCGTCCTCACTTTGCGTTCGGAAAATGCCGTGTAATATATCCTCACTAAAATCATAAATATGAAAGTAACCTGTCTGTTTGTTACCTTTTCACTCGTAAATTACTGAACCTATGTTGATGAAAATTGGTACAAAGGTAAAAGAGAAATTGAGATAAGACCTATTCTGATTTTTATCACGAAAAATGGCTTGAAGAAGTTGAAGTAAGCGATGAAAGTTTGCATCATTATCGGACTCCAATCATAAAGCTTAGTTTGTACTTGTTAAAAATAAATAAATTTTTATCTGGCGTTTTTTAAATTAAAACTAGTACGGAATGACATAAGGAATTAAAACTGTATTAAGCAGACATACCGAGGAAAAAAGTTCATCATTTTATATACTACAACTAGCTGCCCATTCCGGTTTTAATCTTTGGCATTTTTTAATTGTGTAGGCTGCCGACCGCGTGTTTGAGCCGAGCATGTTACCCATTTCATAGTTGAGCACACACTTTTCCCACTTATCGTTGTTGTGTCCTTCAAAATAAATAAAGACCCCCAACCGACCAATTCGTAGTCAGGGTGTAGGTGTGAAAGTCAATAAACCCATGTTCCTATTGTTATAACAAAAGAATCCATATTTCTCCCTCGAACATTGGCTACAGTACTCCCTGAAATCCAATTAGCTACCCCCGCCACATGTCGCAGTCAAACCCGCAATACTAAACTCGGGACAACCGTCTCTGTAACGCTGACTGACGTCGTACGGGAGTTTAATTAGTTTCTCGACTTATATTCATTGGTATTCCTCCGCGAACGACTTACGCCCGCATAATTCTATTGGCAACATGTTCACTCTTACCCAAATTTATGGCCAGAAATTCTAGGCAATTAGCTCCTTCACTTGTTAACGCTAATAGCTGACAAGTTGGGCAGTCTCGTGGTAGTTTAAGATTGGTACAAATTGTAACTGAAATAATTTATTTCATGTGGGTATTGTCAATACACTTATGAACGTCAATTTGTTTAAATCTACCCCCAACTCGGAAAAGTGCCCTAATTATGAGGAGAAGAGACGGCGAAAGAAATTGAGTACAAATATACTAAAATAGAACAGACAGTGGAACCGGCTGCAAATATGGTTCATTTCATTTTTTCATTTTTCATTTGTCATTAATATATTCATTGAAACTATAATATTTCAAAAAGTAACTCAAAAATTGACGTTGGCACTTTATTTTAAAATAGTACATCTGAGCCGCTTAAAAGATCAGATAACTCAGGTTTTCAACAACACCAACACCTGGCAAAATCTTTTAAGTGGCAAGACTGGCAGATCTTTTAAGTGTATAAGCAGTCAAAGTACAAGCTGACAGGTCACCTGATGGTAAGTAATGCCGCTGCCTATGGACATTAACAACACTAGACTGACGTGACAATTATGGTAGGTAGGGAGTAATAGACCCACATGCGCGGTGAAGAGGAAGAAACATAGGAAGAGGTACATGAAGTCAAGAAGGTAGAAGAATAGAAATACTACAACTATTTAAACAAAGCTTCCAAATAACAATCAGAGTGAAGTGAGATTGAAGTAGGTAAACCAAGATGATTTCGAGCCGAGAGTTTTGCGTACATTGCTCCTCCATCTTGTACCACGTTTGCCGTTACCAAGACAAAGCTGTACTAACGGGCAAACAACAAAGTTTAAGTGATTAGACAATACAGGGATGCGGCCCATTCTGACGATTATTTAATTAAATCGGCTATGAAACTTGCGTAACAAGCGTTAAACGTGGTTTTAATTAATTCATCGTATTGTGTACAAAGATGAGTTTGTTGAGAATAATCAGTTATGCTTATTGCTTTACCGCCTATTCGCATGTTAGCTGCTTTGATTAATTCACTGGTTTAAACCGATGACACAATGTTTCCGCTACACTAACTATGTTGTATTCTTACTGAAATAACAATATATCCTGTGTCGGCATATTTGTTGTAAAAAGGTAGGTACAAAATTATTGCTTCGCGTATTAACGTATTTAGTAATTAAATAATACGATAGTAAACAAAATAATAATTAAATAACTGTACCAGTTCCATCCATCCTCAGCGTCATTTATAAGATATAGTAATTTGCTGATGTTGAGCAACTTCTTTCGCTCTTGTATCAGTTGCGACTTCAAAGTTTTTTTCTTCTAAAAAATGCCAACATGCAACTTAGTTTCCTGAATGCTTCACAGATGAGCTAGCAGTAGGTATCACTAGAGTGTCGCGAGTTCAATGTTTTTTTCCATCTCAAAAATAACTCGCCTAAAGATGTTTTCATTTCACACACAAGCATCGTATATCCTTAGCGAAGTTTTCAAACATATTGCAGTATTACCGTCTATAGGGATGATAATCAAGACGGATTTACTAAATCCGCTTTCACGCACTCGTAAATTTCAATTTCGTGTTAGATTAAAATTTATATAAATAATTAGACTTTACAAAGGTACATAATAAATAAAATTTGCTCAATAATTTCACATAAATGGGTGAATTTTAACCAGTTTGGTTTTTCTAATGAGTTTTAATTAGGTAATTGCTGCGACAAATAATTAATTTTATTGCGAACTACGAAGGGAGTGCGTAATATTTTTCATACTTAACGGTTTTGTAGTTTAACATAAAGCTATTTTATTTCATTACTACGGTCTACCGGTGGGATGGCCTGCGTGGTATTTATTAATGGCTTGTTTTTTGAGAATTTTTCACTACTTATCATCATATTCCGAACAATTTCGAGGAGTTTATTTCGCCTTTTCTTCTCCTCAAAATAGCACCTTTCCGAAACGGTAGTAAATTCTAATAAATATTAACATTTGTAGGTGTATTTTAATACCTACCTGAATAAATGTTTGATTTTGACTTTGAAAAAAAAACAAAACCTTAACTAAAGAATCAATAAAGTATTCTTCGGGAATTTCACTATCTATTGCTGAAATCCGCATGAAAATTAGTTAAGTAGATGTTAGGTCTATCGTGAACAGACAGATAAAAGCAATGAGAGTGTTGTTTTGGTCTGTGACTGAGATATTACCATTTTCAGTTGTCACGTTGTAGTAATGGTCCCTAATAGATAAGTGAATAATAATGCCCAAAATCCAAATAAACAAAAATGTAAACAATCGACATATAAGCTGTCAGCTTTCTATTTGTATTTAACTTAATTATATTTTCACTGTTTATTTAGTTATACTAAGTTACGAACCAAAATAAACAAACAGGTCAATCAAATTTCCATCAAATCAAAATAAGGAGCCGCGTTCTGTAAGAACTTCCAATGAATATACAACAAGATGGCGGACATTCATATTCAAATTCTACCGAAGACTTCGCTTGAGCATTTCAATTATTATATTCACTGCTGTCCCCGGGCAGGTCTTTCAGCTTAATACAATTATGATAAGACTCACGATAAGTTCCCGCGCTTCGCTTCGGAAGAGTGCTTTTACAGTTACCGTAATAACTTTAACCTATTATCCCACGGGAATAAAGCAGTTTTCTGAAATAAAAAGTATCCTTATATAAGCTATACACATGGTAAATTTCAACTAAATTGGTCCATTGATTTCGGAGTTACCATACTAACTTGTTATACTGTGGGAACTAACCCATTTCCTGAGATAAAACATCCCATACCCATTCTCGGCTTTTAAACTACTACTATGCCAAGTTTCATATAAATTTATTCAGTGGTTTTTGTGTGAAGCTCGAACGAACAGACAGACAGAAAGACAAACGGACAATAAGAAAATATTTTGGTCTCTATATCGATAGAAAAAGCATCCCTGCATCAAAATGGAAAAAAAAATATTGAATAATAATTACAGTTTTATTACTACGAGGTATTAATAAAGATGAGTAGAAATTGGGATCACTTCCTTAACTTTCTAAAGCAAGATCTATTTTTTTAATAAAGTATATTGTAGATGTTTTATTCACATAAGTAGTTAATGTAATATGTTAAACCTACTGTCTTTGTTATATACATGGAGGGAATCCATAATTAGTGATATTTATAGTTAACAACTAATAAGTTTTGTGTGCCAAAGATAAATAATTTATATCAATCTATGTTTGCAATTGGGACATCGGACTGCAATTATTTTGATAGTGTAAACCAGGTCGGCAACACGCAGTATGAAATTGCAGTGCGGCCAATATGGACCCCATTCACACGTCGCAACTTGGCGTTCCTCCACGCTCCAATGTGGTTTGGTGGAGGGGCCAACGGGGAGCAGTGGCCAATCCAGGTGTCGGAAGTTTTTTATGCCTTCAGACTTCGTAGGGGAATGTTTAACCGGGACTGATGACGTTAAGTGACTTCCGAGGCATGTTCATGAAATTTTTGCCACTAGTGGTCGCCCCTTCTTAACCACGTCTGCAGTTGTCTAATTTTGATGCCTACAATCAAAACAACCCGCCGAGCTATGAACCAAACTCCATTTAAGAATTACCAAAAATCTACATAAAATCGAATCGTTCAATGACAGTGCCTATAAATTTAATGATGACTAAACTAGGTCACGGGACGATCCTAACGTCCGTTCAAACTTCCATAATTCTTCGACGACACGAATGATTAATTTTGGGTTATAGAAAACTTTGTTTGAACTTCGCTTTTGTCGCAACTTAGTTTATTATGGTCCAAACGCTGGCGCCTGGCTACCTTCGAATTAAAAAATGTTTTGTCATGGAGGCACTCGTGTATGTGTATTAGTGATAGCCCGGTGAAGGCAAAAATCGTTAAGAAATAAATAATAAATATCATTGGGCAGCTCTCATACAGACATCTAACCCCAAACATAGAGTTAACTTTTACTATGGTGATCAGACAACTGATAAACATACATATATATGTATTTATAATACATACTTATATAGATATTTTCATTCCTACTCATCCTGCTCATCACAGAAAAGTCTGACCTGGGTGGGATAGGGGCGAGTGGTGTAGCAATCAGGTTCACTAACCACTAGACCAACCGGCTTGACAATGTTAAGAAATCTGCAGTGACCAAAAGTGATTGAAAGCGTGTGAGTCTATCAATACGCACTTGTATAGCTTATGCCCTACATTCACATTGGGAGAGGTGAGACGAGATCAGCAGTGGGACAGTGGCTAATTTTTAATGAAAATATATGTATAAATATAGTAAATAAAGTTGTATGTATTTAATGAAAAAATACTTTTGAATAAAAAATTCACTTGATAGTAAATAATTACGTCGTTCACGCTAAGATACTATTAATATATATAAATATAGGCTTACTAGGTATGTCCATACATTTATACAAAGGTGTTGACGCGAAGTCGAAGGTTTTTCCCCCAAATGGCGTTAATAGTAGCTGTCGTAACGGTAACAGGTCTCGAGTTCAATGGGTTTTTCCCCATCTTACACAATGCCCATACCATTTAAACTGTTGAATTGAATACTGTTACTTCCAAAATATTTAATATAATTATTATGTATTGTTTTCAGTGAGCATTCACCATCGCGTGACCGTCAGCTCGTTGCTCTGCGTATAGCAGAAATAACTGGAACAATAAACTTGAAGGAATCGTTTCGATCTAAAACAACTTTAACTACTGAAGTGCTTGATGGAAGACCTTATCATCGTTTACTGCTGCTTTATAACGGCCTGCTCTTATTGTCGAAGAATAAAATGCGAGTCACAGTCTAGAGGAAACAGACGAACAATCGATTGTTGTATTTGTTGAAAATATAT
The DNA here is from genome assembly GCA_018249125.1 of Asbolis capucinus. Lineage (NCBI taxonomy): Eukaryota > Metazoa > Arthropoda > Insecta > Lepidoptera > Hesperiidae > Asbolis > Asbolis capucinus. The sequence continues at coordinate 4,279 of DWJZ01005576.1, read as the reverse complement.
TTTTATCTATCTATGTATACTAATATTACACAGCTGTACAGTTATTTTGTTTGATTGTTCGCGCTAATCTCAGGAATTGGAATTTAAAAAATGCAATTTAAAAAGTCTCTTTGCGGTGGATACTTCTTTTATCGAGAAAAGATATAGGATATATTACACCACACTACAAAAAATAGAAGTGTGAACTAATAATATATGTTACAAAACTGAGAGAAAATATTCTTTTTTAGGAGTTAGTAAATTTTTCTTCAAATTAACGTGGGTGAAACCGCGTGGCGCAGCTACTATGAAATAAAACTCTACAGCATCATTATAAATCCTTCACACAATTCAATCGATATTGTACTTGTAAGTTATATTACCGAAGTTTGTAAGAAACCACTTCATTCTGTAAATATGTGTTTTTTGTTGATATGTGCACCCCAAATATATACATTTTACTAAGTTTGGAAGTTTTTACGTAAAAGTGTAATAACGTCCAACCATACATTCTCACAAAATCGCATTTATAATGTTAGTAGGATTAAGATAGGTAATGTTACTATGACTTATATGTTACATTATCTATGATATAATATAAAACGCTATGAACATATATATGAAGAGAAAATATAAAAAAAACGAAGACTTTTTGACATCTTTATTAATCATTGCGCTCAATAACTTTCCGAAAATTAGAGGTGCGCACAGGATTTGAACGACTCGCTAAAAAGACCACCGTTCAAATCACTAAGCTTGATAGTAGTAATATTATAGTAATTTACATATATAATAAATTTACTTACTGATATCGTAAAGTTTTATAGTTTATATTTGATGTAGTGTCAGTGAGACATGTTGATAGCGGTTCCAGTTTCAATTGAACGGCATAATGGTGCTGTAACGCTTCGGGAATTACTTCTCAGCATTAAACCAGTTACGAGTCCTCATCGGAAGATAGATTAAGTTAAATTTAATTAAGAACCATCCATGTTGATACTCTGTGACACTGAAAGAATGTGGTGTTTTCTGAAGGCATAAAGTATACTACCAAACCCCAGTTCGGTCATAAATTTTTCTAACACTAACATATGATAAATTCTATTAATGATGAGTTATACGAGCACTAGTATTTTTTTTCTAGCAAATTGCTTTGAGGTTTTTAATAAAGCTTTGAATAGATAAATAAATATTTTTTTAGCTTCAACACACCAGTCCTTCTACCAACAGTCGTTACTGTAAATTCTTTTTCCTTCACTTCAGCCAAATAATGTCCCAGTACTCGAATCCAATGTGATCATATCTGTTTCTTTGTCTCTAGCTTTCTTTTATTATTTTACCCTTTCTCTTACCCTTTTTGCGTCTATATGCCTGACAGTAGCGTTTTTCTTCTTGAAGAAAATAATTAAAAGTTTCTTTAATATTCCTTTTATTAGTAACAATGAATCCATCAAAATCAACAAGGCCCATATCTTTATCATCACAGCCTTAACTGCCCAGAAACAATGAACGCGACGCAAGGATTCATAAAAGCAATTTACGATAAAGTGAGGACATCGTTTACGTTCCGTCATAAAATTCGCCCGCGCTATATTGTAATTTCCTTTAAAATTCGGAATTTATAGACCGAGCGCCGGTGCCGTAAAACGGTGACGCGGACGGCGCGGCGGCGTGTCGTAACATATTATAGTCTTACAAAGACAGTTTTGTGATGTGTGCTCAACATTTATATTAGTTTAATATTATGGTTTGGGTAATAGTAAACAAAAATTATTTTGAAGTGTTCTTCCCAAGTAAATTTCTCTCCCTTACTAATTTTACTGAGTCGAAGAAAATATTGTGAAACTTAGAAAGTGCATATGCATGAAATGCATATTTTTCATTAAAATTATTTTGTTTCTTAGCACCTAATTAATAGTAAAAGAATTGACAGAAACAAAAAGATGAAAAGGTCTTATCCTACTAATATTATAAATGCAAAAGTTTCGAGGATGGATAGATGTTTGTTAATCCTTAACGCAATAACTACAGAACCGATCTGGATGATATTTGGCACAAAGATAAATAATAATCTGCAATAACACATTTACTACTTTTTACCAAGGTACCCACAACGCGGGCGAAGCCGAGGATAAAAGCTAGTATATTACATAATTACATTTATTTTACGTTTGTAACGGGTTAACTCCAATTAAACTTCTGCAGTACTTACTAACACATTTATTTCACTTTATCACGGCAACATTCATTACAATTTCGTCAGAACTTCCTCTAGAACACTCGAGAGGTCCGAACACTTCGACGCGTAACACCGGAATGAATCACGTTCTCCAGTTCGAGTTCCCTCCACCTTTCTTCCTAAGTGGCGTGATCGAGTCACGCCACATAGAAGTTGACGGTGGCGGTTTCAACAGTTTTTATTTTTTTGACAGAGTACTTTTAATTATGATTTCATTATTTATTAAAGCAATAAATACGTATAATCCTTTTTTTAAATAATAAATGCGCATAATCTTACATGTTGAATATCTATTTCATATTTTTACTTAAAAATTGACATGAAATAATAAAATAAATCTTCCAAAATTCCCAACTGTTTCCTTCAAATCTGCATGTTTTGTTGCCATCATTTTTTGAACTTGTAATTTGCCTTAAAAGTCTTAATTTATAGGCAGGAAGCCAGCGCCATAAACTGCTTTAGCCTCCCACTGGCGCTGTTCGTGCGAATACTATTCACGGCTATAATAAGGGTTTTTTACAGTGTTATACAAGTGGGTTAAGTACCGGTAAACAGCTACTCTTCTATATTAAAAACGAAGGAACAGTTAAATACTTCAGAGTTATTTTGCCGTAAAATGTTTGCACGATATTTATGACGACAAGTGTTTTGGTTGTTGTAATTTTCATTTATTTGAAGGAAGGAAACTAAGTTAGCCAATAGATTTTAGTAGCCTGAATTGAACATGAATATTATAAAAACGCATGTAACAACAGGCGATATTTATGCTTACTAATATTATGATGTTTGTACGTCAAATAAATTACTTGTGAGGCGGTGTAAAGTGGCTCTAGTTGGTTCAAGGATGCTCAACATTTTTGACAGTCGGGTCAAACTAAGAGATGATAAATTTACTGCGGGCCACTAGTAAATTAATAATAGACAGAGTTATTTCCACACTTATAATATTATAGGAAGGATTTAAATTACGAATTTTTCAAATTTGATAAATAACTGAACCCGTTTATTATTATTCAGCGGCAACAAAATTTTATCATTGTCAAAGATTCATAAATATTCTGTGTCGCACTTAAATAACAAACATTTGTGCAAAGTTATTTTAATTAGACGCCTATTTAGTACGGCGACCGGCGTTGAGGAAAACAAGAAATACAGATAAGACATTTTAATATTCAAAAGGTTAAAGTAATCTATTTATTATTTTTAGTATTATAATATTGTTTTTAGTACAGCCAACAAGCCAGTTTCCTTAGCAGTTTGTGGCTAGTAAGATGACATTTTGCCAAAAAAAAATAGGTACTAAATTAGCATCAAGTTGTCGTTAAGTAATCATAACTCGACGACTTGTTTAGATCGTCATAGGAAAAATTATGCAACAGCGGGTGCAGTCGGTAGGACGATAGGTGGCTACTAATGGGAAAAAAATCATGAATGCTTCCGTCTTTCGGAAGGCACGTAAAACCGTCAGTCCCGGTTATTATTGTTAGATGGCAAAGCGTTTAGCCATGTCCGAGGCCTTCAGGCGACGTAGAATCTTCGTGGCGCATGCTGTAGGCGTCCTCAGTAAATAGGAGATAGGAGATGGACCGTGGCCGCCGTTGCTTAACTACTCGCTTACAATCGAAACAAGTCGCCAGGCTCAGTACGCTTCATCACCATGCGGACAGGATTTTGGGTTAAATCGGGAGGCGACATGTAATTTATTCTTGATCGAAGCCTAAACTGTATGAATATGGGAATTATATAAACGGTTCTTAACATTCTTTGTGAAAAGTTTGAAAGCTGTTTGTAATTATTATACGCCCACAGCGAGAGGCAGCTCTCAGTTATACCGTTTTACCAGTAAACGAATGGGTGTTGAATATTAAACAGTCTCTTGCAGCTGTTTGTTTAAAGTGACGATTTCGTAAATAATATATATATGTATAACTCCCGAACCTGCTCCACCATCGCCGAGAGGCTAGCAAAGGAAAGAGTCTGTTATGTATATTCTGTTTGTCTCGAGCAAAACCACAGATAATAGAAATAAGTTTATTGATTTTACTATTGATGTCTAAAACA
>DWJZ01005575.1:0-13893 GCA_018249125.1 Asbolis capucinus | reverse complement strand
CGCAAAGGATTCTGCTAAAGCTTTTTTTTATTTAATTAGTAGATTACTTGTTTACTAATATAAACGGTATTGTTTTTAAAAATGCGTTAAGGAGATTCCACGTCCATTTCTTCTCTGTATTATGACACTTTTCCAAAGGTGTGCTAGATTTTAAATATCGAATTCATAAAAACAATATACAGATAATCAATAATTTGAGTTTAAGGTTAGTTTTCTTAAAAAATATACATAAATAATAATTTGAATTTAAGGTTCGTTTTCTTCAACTGTATTGTCCTCCCAGCCCACGTCGTGCGTCGTATACACGTATAAGCGATACAAACGGACGAAGATCCCACCGACCCCCGAATATCGGCCGAACTGGGAAGTTCGTCCGGGCGTAGCACTTGATACTTGTTCTTCTTTCTTCTCTCTTCTTAGACAGGATATTTTCTTCTTCAGTTTTATTTATTAATAATTACAGTAGTTTCTACGTCTATTTAAAAAATGAAAATGTACATAAATTTCAATTATTTAATTATATCGTGTTAGTAATAAAAATATTTAAGAAACTGAATAACCTATCTCTCTTATGTTAATTATCGAGTTATGATTTTACAGTAAGATAAACAAACGTTATAAGTATAACATTACTTAGCAACAGGACAGAGGTGCGCATCACTATAAGACCCTCACCTAATGTTAGTAAAAATCATTAAAACAACGAATAATTAAGAATAAATAATAATTAAAATAAACTCATAAAAAAGCTGAGAACGATTTCACTAGTAACTAAGAGCAGAATGAAAATAATTAACGTGCCTTCAGTGCGGAGCCGAAGTGAAACAGCGCCTTCCGTGGAGCGGCGACCTTCAGTCGGTGCCGCGAGCGCGAGCAAGTGAGCGATTGTCTGAGGAGCGCGGCGCCGGCGTCGGCGGTGAACGAACTCACCTTGACAAATGCACCATTTGGCATTGTTCGCGGGAAAACCGGCGGCCTTGCGCGCGCCGCCGCCGCGCGCCGACCAATCGCGAGCCTTCGCGCCACAGCCTGCGCCCGTTTTGGCGGGAACTACTCGTCTCGGAGTTGTCCAATGTGTGTGGCGCGCGCAGCGCTTCACCTCGCGCCATCCTCGTGCGCCCGCGCAGCGCCGCGTGCCACTCTTTCAGCTTTGCTTCGAGATGGGTGCCATCGACATCGCGACAAATTTCCAGGTCACTGCAAATGTATGAAATTGTCAGTGAATCTTTGTGAACTTTTAAATACTTTTAATCATGGAATTACAGTTTTGTTTAGGAACTATTAAAGAAATGACGTGGTTATTTATTTATTTTCCTTCCTTTGTTAGTATTTTAGGAAATAAAGTGAGGTAAGAAATGAATGTGTTGGGTGGTAGGAGTAATTATCCAATTTATTAACAAAATGGCGGATGCAACTTGGGGATGTGACGTAAGCGTCGCTTGCCGATTGCGCGAGCGCCCCCGCCATTACTTCGTGGAAATCCGATACGCCACAAACTCTATCCTCATTTAAATACTCCACCACAATCATTTTTCATTTGATATTGCTCAGAATATATTTTACAAAGCTGTATTACCTGGCTGACAGTCAATGTTCGGTCAATTAAAAGTTGCGGTGAGTTTCATTGGTCGCAAAACCGACGAATCCGACTCCGATAATAGACATAAACAATATTGTAATTATTTTTTATCGGTAATGTTATTTTAGGTTTAATTACGTATTACATTTATATCAAATATTAAAAAAAAAACTCCAGTAAATTATGCTTCCCGGGATTTAAATTTTCTAATATTTCCTGTCTTCATTACAGTACGTGGATAGTTTTTCAAGATCGTTCTACAACTATCTACTTCATATATTTCTTGAATCATTGAGAAAAAATTATTAAATTTCGAGAAAAATTGGACAAACCAGAAATTTTTACGAAATATTTCCTCACCACTTCCAATACAACTTGCTTAAGTTATACATAATATATATTATTATTTTATATTTGGCATTATACAAAAATAAAAATAAACGACCATTACACATATACATTCTATGCATAGATAAATAAACATCCAATCTCAAACAGTGCTCGTGTATTCTTATTTGAGGTCATTCACATCTGCAGTGCAGTCAGTTTCTAACAAATTGAATTGTGTCTACGAAAAACATTGTAAAATACCTAGTTGGTCAGACCGTTGCTAAATGGAAATTATATCGAAATAAATTTTGGATTTCATAGAATTATATATAAATGATACAGGAAAATTATATAATTTTGCTTCTTCAGAAGAAAATTAAAAGGAATAATTTCTAGGTTCAAACTTAGTTTTAAACTGTATTCTAATGAATACAGTAGTATATGTAGGTCTGTATATGACATTTTTTATATTACATGTATAAACATATATCGTCCAATTTATTTAGCCATATCAGTTATCAGATATGAATAACAATTATATTTAAAGATAATTTTATCTATGTATAATTGTGGTGTAAGATAAGAATACCACCGAATATATATCTAACCCCACAGGAAATACAGGGAAAATACTGGGAAAGCTTTCGGATTTCTAAGATAGAGTGCGCTCCAGTTACGGTGCTGATAGGCCTTTGTAGTAACTTGTAGAAGTTATTTCTATATTTAAAAAAATGTGAACGGTCTATAATTTTCCATTGCGAATTTAATATGTTAAATTAATAAAACAAATATACATATATTCTGATATGTAACATATTATGACACAAGATAGATAGAGTATCATAGAGTTTCTTTTAATTAAGGCTTGTAAATATTTTAAAAAGTTAGGTACTATTTTTTAAGTTTAAAACAAAATTTGTTTTAAACGTTTTAAAAGTTGTTTTGTGTTAAAGTTTTTATTAGGCGAGATACAAAAAAGTATTTAAGAACAAAATATTTACTTCCTGTTTAATGTCAGTTATTCATAAAAAAAAGCTATAAGGATAAATAGTCGAAGGTAGCACGAATTTAGAAGATACCAATGTACTATATATAATGTAGATGGCCACAGAAGATCTTTTGTGATACCTTAAAGGGTTTAAATTAGTACGATGTTTTTTCAATTCAATTAAGAAAATTCGCATTCGGCGTTTTGATTAAAAATGTTTCGCAGAATTATGCTACTAATAAAATTTAATAATGAATAAATACTAAAATTAATTACTAAAAATCCTAAAATTAAAAAAATCTTTGCTGTAAATTCTCATGTACATGTTTTAAGTTTATCTTGTCAAAACCGTCATTAGTAATCTCCGGATTGAAACAAAATAAAATATGGCGTATGGCGTAGTTTAGATTATTTATTTAAATTATGTATTACGTTGTTTATCTATAAGTCTATGAATTTCTTATCGTACAATGCCACATTACTTAATTGTAAGAATAAAATTCACACGTGTCAAAGACGAAGTGGAATCTAAATCGTATTCATATAGATAAGTATTGCGTCGGCATGATAAATGACAACATGCAACCTCGACAATCCGCAATGGAGCAGCGTGGTGGAGTAATCTGTACCTCCTCAGTTGTGAGGAGACGAGTGCTCAATAGTAAGGTATTAACGGACGGCTGTACAAGCAGATATGCAAGGTAATCTAAGGCAAGGCAAATAATATATGTAAGGTTTCCTATTTAACGGCACTTTCGTATTTAACGGCAAAAATCCTATGAGGATATTGAAATGGTTTTGTCAGTGAAAACTTCTCCATTTTTAACAACTTTTTTGTTGCTTTTAGAATATTTAATACTTTATTTAACAATCAAATCAAAGAAAATTGTAAATGTTGGATTGAAGATCTCACGCTTGGCGCGATGGCAATAATATCACCAAGGGAACCCAGACTCTTTGATAACATTCTTCATGATGGGAGAGAACAGGAGAAATTGAAGGAGAACGAGTAGAGGACGGGGAGAAATAGAAAGAGCTCTGTAACCCCCAGCCGGTACCGTTTGGTGGAAGATTCAAATAAGAAAGTGGTAGACGGGCTTGACCAAGACATGACATAATTACTAAGCATGTGCGAATTTGAAAATTATTATTTTCGAACTTGGTATCTGGAATAACTAACGCGATATTGAAAAGTTTGCGACACGTCTATAAATCAAAATTCATTGAGGTACCATTATTGGCTATAGTCAAATAAATATTTTTTACATCATAATAGTAATCTGATATGTAAGCCATTAACTTTATTTTGAGATAATTAACCTTTAAATTAGTCATTTAACGTTGATAAATTTTATTTTTATTTACTTATTGATATATTTTTTAAATTTATTTATTGACAAATTTATTTATTGATAAATTCATTTTTATTTATTTACTTAAACTAGTTATTTACATCTTAGTTTACATCCCGCCATGAAGCACGGGATTGTCTTCGTGCCTGAGGAGACCAGCTCGTAGTCCATGCTGGGCACTAAATCAGGGAAACGGAATGACTAGCAATAGTGACTGTGACTGTAATTAAAGAGAATAGTGCTGATTAATAGCTGAATGCAACAACAGCTTACCTCACCTCTCTGACTCATGCGGCCCAATTCCAACTAGTTGAATAAAGGCAAATGAACTACACTGATAAATAACATTTCTATTATATAATTCACGGTTTTGTCTAAAGTAACTGTAGGTAATCTGCGCTCGAGTAGCGTGGTGCTCTGCTTCATATGACGAGACCCATGTTCACTGGTGAGGTTGAATCCAAACCGAGTGGCGCTCGGCCGTCGCTTACTGTTATATGTACATTAGCAAGTACCTAAATAAATCCTCATTAAAATTTACTGATGGACTGGACTGGATTGGTGGCCAATGAGCATTAAGTCTCTGTAAAACCTATTTTTAGGAAGTAAAATAAAGTATAAATAAATATAAAAAAAATAAAAACTAAATGCGAAAAACAACTCTACCGTTATGCCTAAAATAACCTATTGTAATGAAACTTGGTACAGAGGTACAATTGGATTTAAGGAAAACTGTAAGTGACAATTTTGTGAAAAAAGGCAAGAATTTTAAATAGGGGATAGATTGTTCGTTGATAATATAATTTTGAATATATATACTACATGTAATGTCGTCTCTGGGTCGCGGTAAAAAGCTAATAATATCTTGTAATCTAACCCAAAACTAAGCTTGTACTATCAAACATAATTTTAAATACATACTTAGATCGTTTTAATCCCAGACATATAAAAACATTAATTTCGGTTAACCATAGAAATATGTATTCTGTGTGAATCGAATACAGTTTAGCAGTCCAGTTTAATAACCAATAGACCAACAGGCCACTAGATCAAGTATAGTCAACCAGGTACACACTCAGATCAAAAAAAATTGCCTCCCTTACAAGAACTAGCTCGGTTGACATATTAAACGCTGTATAAAAAAATACAGTACACAGTACTAAGTGACATTTGTATTTTACTTTCACTATTGTGCATCATTCACAAATTGCACATTTCTTTATTAAACAAAGTTAACACTGCATTTCACATCCACGTACAGTAAAAGAGATTTACAGAAAAAGAAATTGCTTCAGTGTTGCTCCAGTTATGAATACAAACTAAGACCATATACCGGTTCATAGTCAGTGTATCAATTACATGTTATTATTTTATCATTTAAAAATAAAAAATGTATCATTTAAGTGTGCTATTACAGATTATGAATAGTAATATACGATAAAGCATATAAATTACTAGCAGTACTCGGCGCACGTTGCTACGCATCAACCATCAACCATGTGTCCGATCTTTGTATGTATGTATATTGTTTCGATACCAAAAAGCTATTCCAGAGAATTCTGAACAAAGTTGCTAAGGAAATTAGTGCTCTATCTCCTACCGTTTCAGAGTTTATGAAGGACAAGCAAAGAAACTCACAACTCACTATATATATGTATGTAGATACAATACACAATAATAACTGAACAAATTTTTTTGTTATGTTTATACCCGTGAGTAAACTTAATATCCCTTACAAATTTATAAAAGAGCTTCTTTCGATGGGAATTATTCAGTGTGCTTTCGGCCAACCTAATACTATGAAGTGCTACGGCGTAGCATGTCTCGTATGGGATTGTATGGCGTAGCAAAACCATCCTGCCTTCTGATTTCAGTGTGGAGTGGTATCGAGAATTGCAATATTTAATTATGAGATTGATTTTTTGCACTGAGATTGGTTTGAGAGAGAGATGGATTAATACAGGCCGGTTGGTCTAGTGGTTAGCGAACCTGACAGCTACAGCGAAGGTCGTCGGTTCTATTCCTATCCAGGTCAAACTTTTCTGTGGTGAGCAGGAATGTTTGTCATGTGTTTCTGGGTGTAAATATCTATAAAAGTATGTATTTAGAAATATATATGTACATATGTTTATCAGTTGTCTGATCACCACAAGCGAACGCTTAGGTTGGGGTCAGATGGTGTGTGAGTTGTTCAAAAGATAATTATTATTATAAATAATAATTTTGTTCGATTATTGCTTTAAGTCAAGAGTGAACAAGCTTTTACAAAGTTAGTGTTCTTTACCATCGAAGACTTCATCGCTACTTACCATCAGGTAGGATCGTAGTCTAGAGCTTTATTGTTAAGAGTAAAATAAATACATGCGTACGTTAACTTTTTTATTTTTGTCGATTGTACAGGCTGCGTCAGATTGTGCTTTGTATTTCTAACACCGTAAACAGATTAAAATTTGTTTTTATAATAGGCGAGCAAAAATAAGTGGCTATCATAAAATTAATCTAATAATTTGACTGAATAGTTGGTCTAGTGATAGGCCGGAGGTCGTCGGTCCGATCACCGTCCATGTAAAACTTTTCTGTGGTGAGCAGGAATGTTTGTTCTCTGCCTGGGTGTAATAAAAAATGCTTAGTATGGGATCAGATGGCCGCGTGTGAGTCGTCCTAAGATATTATTATATTATATACAAGTGACATCGCCTGTACATTGTTACATTTACTGAAGGTAAATGAAAAACCTTTTAATTGTCATAAAATCCATGAAAACTAAACTTATTAATAATTTGATTAGGTTTAAATAAGATAATTTACACAGATACTTGCTTACTTAATAGCACAGATCTAATAATCTGTATGGGTTTCAATTTATAGCTGGTTAATCAAAATGTCTCCTCATCACTAAGGAGCACATTCCACCAATTATTTCCATTAGTGATGAACCTGAGAGTCATAAGTTGTTATACCCCCCGAACACCTCCAGTATGGCTATATATCGATAACTTAAAATTAGTAAACGCACAATTTCACCACAAATTCGGTACCGAGGAAAAATCCTTTTTATTTTCCGATATAATACATATTTCATTACTATGATTCCATTATACAGTAATATTGGCGAAACAATTTCCGAAATCAGACTAGAAGTTTTTATGTTATTACAAACAAACAAATCTTGTTTTTAAATTAGTACAGATAATAAAACATTCATTGCCTACGTTCATAGCAAACGTTACTTAGGCAAAATGAGTTAAGGTTGAATTTCGATCGTAAGTCCACCAAAAATACAACCACAGATCACCTACGTGATTTTGTTTTTTTTTTTTATGTAGAACCTGCATTAATCAAAAAGCATCGGATATGGATGATGGACGTCAAAATACCACGAAAAGGGTAATCTTTTACAATAATTCCTGGGTTCACCTTAATTAAATGTAATGATAACCCTTTTATATCTTTACGAGTTTCGGTTTGGTTTGTTATTATCAGAATAACTTAGTTTATTATAATAATGTAGTTGTTACGTCTTTTGATCTATTTTTATTATTAATTTCAAGGCTTGTAATTGTTTGGCAGTGTTTAAATTAATACAAAAATGGAATTATTTGTATCTATTTATGGAAAAATATATTAGTTTAATTGTATAGACAGATTTGTGTCCCAAAAAATGCATAATACGCAAATTTTTTTTAGAGGCAATTATAGCGCTTTCTTATCGTGATTAATAACTGTATAGTCAAAATATAGCTTTCTAGTACTATGGGTGTCTGCGCTAGAGTGCGATCGGAGAGATACATAGACGGAAAGTCAAACTGACATGGCGAAACTAGGCTTCCGAATTGTCTCCGGAATCTTAAAAATATATTATTGTAAGATAGCAATCGATACGCCACGTCAGAGGTCGTCAGGCGGCATAAAAATTTCCGATACTTAGGTTGGCCACTAACCGGAATCTAATCGGGATTGGAGTAGCGCGGTGGATACTCTATCCCTCCTCAGTATGAGTATCCTCAGTACAAGGCCATCAATAGGAAGCCAGTCAATTTATAGAATCCCACCGAAGTCTCATGTTTCACCAAGCGAAGCGAGGAACCACCCTAGCTATAAGCTAAGTCAATAAAATTAACAAAAACTACATTTTATGACTTAACACAAACTTCAATTATAACGTATAAGAAATAACATAAATAATGTACACATATATAAAAAGGCCTGTCTTTTTCTGTTAATTAATTAATTATAATAATTGCCTTCAAGTCAAGAAAGAAGAAGGTATTAATTAAGTGTGGTCATAAAGTAAAGAAAAAAGTTATAATTTGCTCTAACGAAGTATTCTAGTTGCGTGCTAAGTTAGTTTTAAAATTAAGAATGAACGGGTCTTCTACTATTAAATCTATTACGTACTGACGATTAGTTCAGTATAAAAAATATCGCATGTTTGTTTCTGTCCACGTGCATTATAGCAACCCGTAACGATCCCACTGCTGGGCTCGGGTCTCGTTTAACTTATAGTATATAGGCTACAATCTACCACTCAGACTAAGTGCGAATGGGTACACCAGACATCTTCGAAAACATGTTCGCTGATATTTCAAAGGACTCGGGAGCGGTCAGATTGGCGCAAATTTGGAGAGCCCTATGTCCTATTACCTACTCGTAATTATAAAAATGTGCGTGCAGTATTCGAAACCAAGCTGTATGAGTACATTTTCAATTGTTTTAAAATATCAATAGAAGAAATGTGAAAATATTTATTAGAGTATTTAAATTTTTATTAAACATATTATCTTAGAAAGTAAAAAGAACTTTCCCTGATAACTGAGTTTGCGAAAAAAAAGAAGGAAAGGAAGAATTTTTCCTCATCGAAGCGAGTAATGAAAAATCTTAGTAATAAGAATATTATAAATTTTAAAGTTTGTGAGAATGTATGCATGAATGGTTATTTAACACTCTTTCAAGTATACGCAATTACGCGGTTCTGAATGAAACTAGGGACAAAGATAGATTATAGACTGGAAAACACATAGGCATCTTTTTATTAATAACACACGGCAGAAACTGCGGGTGGAACTAGTCCGAAATGAAAGTGAAATCGGTTTGGTTAGCATTTCTGTTGAATCAGCGGCGTATTCCTACAGAGAGTTTAACACCAGTTATTTTTTCTTGCCCGAAAACACATCAGTCATAGCTTTGGTATTTAGATTATGAATACCACTTATCATTTACCTCGCTTGCTCATTTGTCGGCTATTTCCATATAAAAGTATAGGTTAGCATGACAATATAAGGGGAGACAGATATCTACTAATGGATGGACGGATGGATGGATGGTCGTCTCGATCTTGCGGAGACTCTTTTATTTAATTGTTGTCTCTGTATGAAGAGTTCTTGTACAGGCTTTCTCCACGTTTCCTTTTTTGTACATTATTTTTTTTTTCTGTAAATTGTCATTTGTCTTGTCTTTCATAAATGTTTTTTCTTTCTTTTTTCTTTTATGTAGGGCCAAAAATATTTGGAAAACTGTTTTATCTTTATTTAGTAGTTGAATGCATAGTTTTTGTCGCAGATGCTAACAGATTTCGCAAAGTAAACCGAGAGCAGATTATGCCAAGATTAATATAAAGCAGAGCAGGTAGCTCTTCATTGATTATAACGTAAATGTGTTTAAGTCAAGAGTGAATAGGCTTTTACTAATTTAGTGCGCTTTACCATCAATGTCTACGTCGCTAGTTGTAATATAATATTTAAAAAAATGCTAGAGCATCCACGTTCCAATGCGGATTGACGGAGGCTAGTAATAAAGAATACTAACATTAACAGAAAGATACAGTAAAAAATGTCGTGAAACATAATGGCGGAGTGTATGTGATGACGCGGCAGGTTAATGACATCTGACTCATGCCCTCCGGACACGACCACCGTCCGAGTATTTATTGTCCAGCAATCATTACTTTACACCCGATTCCTGTTTACCAACTTCTATTTCGACTAGTTGAAGTTTTGCTAATCTCATTTTATGGTATCTATACTATTTATAAAACTGCAACAGGTTCAATTCTAGACTTTTTTTTTAAATTTTGATACAGGTATTGTTATCGATATGGAGACCAAAATATATTTTTTTTATTTATTGTCTCTTTGTATGTTCGAGCTTCACGCAAAACCCACCAGACAGATTTAAAAGAAACTTGGCACAATGTAGAAGTTGGGTAGAATTTTTAGATTTAGATATAATTTTAATTTACTTTAAATTTAGGATTTAATTTCATTTTGTTTATATGTTTAGTAATAATATAATGTATATTTATGTTATCGAAAAAAGAACAATTTATGTAGTTCAATCAGTGTAAAATACACCTACGGCCCATTCCGTTTCTTAGAAGTGAATACGATAAATTTAAATGACTTGTTGACCTGCATGATGCGTCCTTCCGTTTAGTCAATAGTCCATATTCCATTATTATTCAAGGCGCGGGCAGTGACTGAGTTAAATCATTCTGTATGCTCTTATCATGACGTTTGTGATGAACTGAATAGCATTTCGTGGCATTTAATTCGTTACTTTGTGTTAGGACACATGTACTTTCTCTCTCTTTTTAACGCGACTTTTACAAGCTTTTATTTAACTTGTTGTATGTTTTTGTATATTAGTTTATTGGTTTGTTCGGGTCAAATCTTACAAGCTTCAAGGTTACAAGGTACGAAGCTGAGGTTTAGTAAAAGTTTCCGTCCTGACTATGTATTTTTATGATAAGCATGATTGGATACTACGTTTAGGATTGGCTCCAGGTAAGGAAACTGCTCAACGGTTAACAATACAGTGATGTAATTTCGCCCCTAGATAATATATTCTGTTATCGTTCACGCCAAATGTCAATTCAAAAATGCGTATGAGATTTTTTCTGGATAAACAGACGTATATATTTCTTCTACCCCAAATGTCATTTATGTACATACATACATACATTTTAAAAGTAGCGTTCGGCGTGAACGCTAAGAGAAAAGACAATTGTCTCAACGCCCAGGGTTTTATACCCTGTAACGATGAAACGATGAAGTATTATTTCGGTATTAAGAATAAAATTCTCATGTTATTCCGATACTAAGACTAAAACATCTGATAATATCCCGGTACTAAGACTAAAAAATCTGATATTATTCCGGTACTAAGACTAAAAGTCTAATATTATTCCGGTACTAAGACTAACAAATCTGATATTATTCCGGTACTAAGACTAAAAATCTGATATTATTCCGGTACTAAGACTAAAAATCTGATATTATTCTGGTACTAAGACTAAAAATCTGATATTATTCTTGTACTAAGACTAAAAATTTGATATTAGTCCGGTACTAAGACTAAAAAAATCTGATACTATTCTGGTACTTAGACTAAAAAATCTGATATTAAGATGGATAAACCACTAGACTCTGTTTTAATATAAATCGAAGTTATTCATTCCTTTTCTACACTAAATCAAATTGAAGTTACGCTCTTACGACTTTCTTACGTACGTACCAGTTTCTTAGTAGGTATTTCTTTACTGTAAGCGAGACACGGACGCTCTTTCAGAGCTGGTGTCGCACGTAAGTTGAGAAATTAAAAAAGGAGGTTATAAATTCTACTTTTTTTTATGTTTTACCTTATAATGTTTTGTTTTTTTTATTTATCTTTTAATGAAATTTCAAATCCTGTATTACGACAGGGTGGCCTAAAATATAAGTTATATATAAAATAATTACATATCTATACAATATAACAATGAATAGTGTATCATGTTTGTGAACTCGTTCAAATCATCACAGGAACTCATCACAGGAATTTCTTTAATTTGTGTCGTATGATTTTTCTATTTTTTTTTCACAAAACCACCTTATAAATAACTGTAGTTAAAATAGTGCTTGACTGCGAGCCTGCCTCATGCCTATTTACTCTTGACTTGAAGACACTTACATTGTAATCGAACGGGAACACTTATTCGAATCCTTCGCGGTACCTACGTATGAGGCAAGAAGACGCAAAACGCGATGTTCGTACTGGACGGTACGAAAAAATGGATAGCATGTTAATATAACTTAGCCCATTAAAATAAGAAAAAAATTAATTAAGTTAATTAAATTAAAAAATTAAGTTAAATTAAGTACTTAAAATATGTGATTGTAACATTTATTTTTAGATATCCGAGTAATATGTATAATATAATGGTTTTAAATATTTACCTTTATAATTGTTTCGTTACTTCTTGTCCATGTTACACCCAGGTCACCACTATCTAAAACAAAGAAATGTTATTTGAATTAAATAAAATACACAATTATAAAGTAATTAAAATAAATGTAAACAGGTAAGCGCCCAGTGGTGCGGTACCTAAATTGCTGGCAACGTTACTGTTCTGAATTGTAATACTTATAAATATATTTAAAAGAGATAATGTTCATAAAAAACAAAAGTGTTTTAAAAAAATATCCTAACGTTCAATTTTAGGTTAGGTACACAATAAAATAGAACGTAACGTACAATTGTTTTTTTAGAATTATAGATTACCGTCCGCAACTTCACCCGTTGTACGTAAATAAAAATTACCCTATGTATTTTTGCACATTATAATCTATTCCTGTGCCAATTTTCATTCAGCCAAATATCCGTTCAATTATTTTTGCATGAAAGAGACACAAACATCTATTCGTCCATCACAAACCTTCGCATTTCGCACAGGAGGAAAAATTATATACATAAGGTTCGTATATATGAACATACATATATATGATATTAGTAAGCAACTGTTTTTGCTTTAGCGAGAGTATAAGATAGTATAAATTATAGCAGCAATGTGTTTTTGTTGTCTGGCGGTTTTATCAGAAAAGGTTACGATTAAAGGTTATCACCGGTTATACTTACTGATACTAATTACCTGGCGAGTCTATAAGGGATATGATTCAACACAAGTTAGGCCGAACAAAAGATTCATTTTTGTAAAAGATTTTAGTTTTAGTAAAGGGAAGGTCTACTGCCAGACAAGATCGGAACTAATATATATATGCTAACGATGTAGAAAACTCCGATTGCGTGATTCAGGTTTCTTATGACGTCATCGTGTGACGTGTTGTGTGATGTCCCTACAAAGTTCTTAGACAATTTTAATAGATGTATTGTACATACTATAATGTACGAGTAAAATCTGAAAGTAATTCCCGTCATCAAAGAAGTACAAAGAAGTTCTACATTTTTTTATATGAGAAGCAGACAAACGGGTCATCTGATGGTAAGTGGTGCCCATAGACATTAACAACGCCAGATTGGGGTGTTACTAATGCGTTGCCTGCCAGGATGGATTTAATAGACGCGCATACGCGGAGAAGAGAAAGAGACATGGGAAGAAGTCTATTGCTGAAGGAACCGGAATAAATATCGACATCAAATGATCAATAGCAAACCACTGCAGAATGGGTAATAGAGGAATGGGAAGGAGGATGACTTAGCGACGTAGCGAAGAGTAGAACTGGTTCTCAAGCTCAACAGATGGCCAGCCAGTGGACTTCACAACTTAGTAAACTTTCTATAAAGCCTTACCACCAAGTATTACGCATTGAATCCAGAAAAAATCTCGCTCTTTCCCCCATTAGGTCAGAAGCTAGGTACGGTATTGAAAA